>CM061139.1:75743361-75937005 GCA_030789695.1 Scilla litardierei
TGGTTCCGCTCTCGTTGCCTCCAAAGACTACCCGGTTCCCATTTGCGATGGGCACCACTCCGGAGAGCAATTGAGCGTCACCCGTCATGTGTTTTGAACACCCGCTATCGAGTATCCAATTCCTCTTGGAGCTAAATTTAACGTTGTTGCTCCGTTTCTTTCTCTTGAGTACCTATAGATATGAAATATCGTATCATGGTACCCAAGGTCATTGGGTCCAAAAAATTAGACCTTTGGAAGCCAAGTCCAATTGGACTTAGACTTCCCCACATAATTACTACTATGCACAACATTCGAAAAATAAGCATTCATGTAAACTTGTTTTTCATCCATGCTTGCGTCCTTTGGGCTCCAAATTGTGAATATTTTGGGAGCCCTCATCCTATTGGGTGCATGCATGCGTTGTTGATTTCTACGTGATGCATGTCGTGGATAGGAGTAAGAAACATGATGAAATGGTGCATGTGGATAATTATTCATACGATGATGTGGGTGAACATATGCATGTGGAGGAACACGTGCGTGAGGGTGTCTCACATGGTGTGCACGTGCCCGTGGATGTGGTGCATAAAAATCATCATATGTGTGAGCATGTGGAGTAGGACGTGTGTTCCTACGTGGCATGGTATTGGTGTACATATAAGCATGACCCTTCTTTGGAGGTCCACCCAAAGTGGGTTTCTTTCCAAACGAGGGTGTGTACGAGGTGGAAGCACCATTGGTAGTTGAACTACCAATAGAGTGTTTGCTACCACTCGTCGAAGCATCGGAAATTGGCCTAACAAAGGTAGTGGCTGACTTGGATGAATTTCCCAACTTATACCCCAAGCCAATGTGGTGTTTGGCCGGAAGTAAGTCATTTAGGATATTATCCAAATGGCCCTTACCCTTATTGAATTCATTGATTCGGCCCAATGTGCACTCATATTTCTCGTTGAGAGAACGCATTGAAGCATCCAAAGTGGATACTTGCGATGTGAGCACATAAACACGAGATTTGAGATTCTCGTTCTCAATACTTAAAGTAGAGTTTTGAGAAGTCAAATCCGCTATCTTGTGTTCCTCCGAATCTTCAATGCTAACATGTTCAAGTTGAGACTTGAGATTTACAATCTCATTTCTCAACTCTTCAACAACGGTGTCATTGTTGGTGATGATAGTTTTAGGCGAGGTTTGGATGCTAGCTAAATCATCATTTACTTTAGTATACCTATTTACTAATTTAGAGTATTTAGACCATAATTGCTCATTAGCATTTATAAGGTCATCCATGGTTACCTCATCGCCTTCGTTATCGCTATCATCGGAGGAGGAAGATCCTTGATCATGCTCCTCTCGAGCCATGAAGCACATGTGTGCTTGCTCCACTTGCTCATCGTCCGACTCTCCGCTTGAGGAATCCTCGGAGTCGGTGAATGTCCCGACGAGTCCTTTCTTGTATCCTTTCTTGTACTTCTTGGACTTGTCGAACTTCAGCGCCTTCCACTTCTCCTTTTGCTTATTTTGAGGACACTCCGCTTTCATGTGTCCTGGCTTGTTGCATTTGAAACACAAAGGAGAGGAGGTGTTAGAAGAA
This sequence comes from Scilla litardierei, assembly GCA_030789695.1. NCBI lineage: Eukaryota > Viridiplantae > Streptophyta > Magnoliopsida > Asparagales > Asparagaceae > Scilla > Scilla litardierei. Next base: position 75,744,938 of record CM061139.1, read on the forward strand.
CCAAATTTAGCTTTGTTCTTATAGTTACCTTTCCGAAAGAACCGGTTGAACTTCTTTGTCATGAGTGCCATGGACTCCAAGTCCAACTCGTCTTCCGAGTTTTCATCATCGGTTGATGTGGAAGTTGATGGAGCGACCTTGAAAGCAATAGCCTTCTTCTTTGGCTCATCTTGCTTTAGGTAGGACTTCATCTTGTCCTGCAACTTCAACTTGCTATCTTTGCATACCTCATACGACATTAAGGTACCCATTAGTTGAACAACGGTATAAGTTTTCATATCATTACCTTCCTCGATGGCGAAGGTCCGTTTCTCCCAACAAGAAGGAAGTCCATCGATAATCTTCGAGACTTTCTCCTTTTGGGTGTAGGTTTTACCCAGAGCCTCCAACTCGTTTGTGATATCGACGAAGCGAGCATAATACTCCTTCATCTTCTCACCCTGTAGCATATGAAATAACTCGTAATCTCTATTAACTACTACGAGTTTAGAGTCTCTTACCCTACGAGTCCCTTCATGCAAAATGAGGAGGGAGTTCCATATTTGATATGCACTGTTACATGTGCATATCTTATTGAAGTCATCGGGCTCCAAAGCGCATTGCAAGGCGTTCATTGCCTTGGCATTGCTTACCTCCGCGGCGATCTCCGCGGGAGTCCACTTCTCGAAATCTTCTTCGGCGGGCTCGACGTATTCCTTTATCGTGGCCGTCCATAGTGAAGCACTCCGGGGGAAAGTTTCCATCCGGTATTTCCAGTACCCGTAGTTGGTACCGTTGAAGAATGGAGGCCTCGTTGAGGAATGTCCTTCCATTACCGAAGATGCTCCTTCACGGTTCCTGAAAGTGTTGTAGTCGGAAGGTGGACGAACGTTTTTGTTGTCGTTGGCAGACATAGCTATAAACTTGGCTCTGATTCCAAATGTAATGCCCTGCTAAGCTACTGCACAAGTACTAGAGGGGGGGTGAATAGTACTTTAAAATAATTAAGAGGCTAATTCCTAATTACCTTGCAAACTCTACCAATTAATGCGGAAATGCGGAATAGTAAATAATCGACAACAAATACAAACAATCGCAAACAAGCAATATTACTGGGTTCGGATCCACCCAAGTCTCCCCGACTTGTTCCCGGTGATCCTACGTCCCAAACACCCGGATCCCCTCCGGATACTCGAGTTAGAAACCCTAACTCAAGATTTCCACTATGAAATACTTGTGAAAAACCTTCACAAGTCAAATCATACACAAATGAACTTGTGACTCCCACAACCCGGGATCTCAAACACACTCTCACAACCGAGAGTGAAACTTACAATATCAAAGTAAATGAAATAAAGATTCTTACCAACAAAATCATATGCCTTGAGTAAAACTTACGATTTAGGGCAAAACAGATTTTCGGGAAGATGAAGAGGCACCAAACCCTAGCTCCAAGATGTAGATCAGCGATGGAGAGCTATGAGGTTGATGGTGACATAGGATCAAGCACTGGGCTTGTAAGGCTCACAATCAATGAAGCTCTCTTTTGAAATAAGAGTGAGAAGAGATTCAAGATTGGAATAAATGAGCTTTGAATGAGATTGAATGCTTTCTCTTTGATATCTAAACTTGTCTTAATATCAGCCTTGAGTGCAATGAATGCAGCTCATCAAGTATATATAGGTTAGAGGAGAGAGAGAGAGAGAAAAACGTTTCAATTAAAGCTCCAACGGCTCTATTCTGAACCAAACTAGTCGGTCAAAGAATAACCACTGATCGACTAGTTCATCAACTAGTCGGTCGATCAATCAACATGAATTGACTAACTGGTGAACAGGGAATAGGTCGAAGTTCAGACTAAAGGAACTAGTCGGTCAAAGCACACTTGCCGACCGACTAGTTTCACAACTAGTCGGTCGGTGAGATAACTTAGACCGACTAAGGGATAAAACACAAAGTCTGAGAACAAATAGAATTAGTCTGTCCAAGAACAAAAGTTGACCGACTAGTTCATCAACTAGTCGGTCGCCAAATGTACATGGACCGACTAACGACAAACAGTAACTAGGCATGTACAGTGGAATCTCAACTAGTCGGTTAAAGAAGCATCACTGACCGACTAGTTCACAAACTAGTCGGTCGGTGAGTCAACGTAGACCGACTAACTGTAAATAGTAAAGAGCTATGATTTGAGAAAGCAAACTAGTCGGTCCAAGAAGGATTGCCGACCGACTAGATCACCATCTAGTCGGTTGGTTCTTCTTCTTGAACCAACTAACATGCACAAGAAGTCGCGAATCGAAGCGCGATGCTTCGGGAAAGTTAGTATGGACTTCTTACTAGTTCCTAGCTCTAAGATAGGAGCGTTATGAAGATTTAAACCGTAAGACCTACTCAAGGCTTAACATTCTACGAAAGAAGCTTAAAATACTATAAATAAAACTTGACGATACCGTCTTCAAAAGCTTCAATCGAATCTTCATGACTTCTAAAATGGTCCATAAGCTTCAACGAAGCTTTAGGCATACGATCACGTACTTTGAGAAGTCTCGAGACGTCGCTCTAGATGTTCATATGAATTTGGCGACGATCTCCATAACTGCGCTCACAAATTGTTAGTTCACAATATATTTATGTTTGTTCATCACCCAAAACCAAATCCGGGGAGTCCAATATCCAACAAAAACAACTCTCTTTCTAGTGAGAGAAAGAACACTTAAGCATAGGGGGGGGGGGGAGAGAGAGAGAGAGAGAGAGAGAGAGAGAGAGAGAGAGAGAGAGAGAGAGAGAGAGAGACAGAATTATTTCGTGTATTTAGGCAGAGATCTTGGGGTTATATTTATCGGTCAAAAGGGTAGTTTTCGAACGCAGGAAAACTGCCTAAATTTTCAAAAAAATCTGAACTGTTTTTGTCAAATTGGTCGACCAATATTGGTTATTGGTTGACCAATTTTTTTTGCCAATTTTAGGGTTTGACAGTTGAAGCCCTGTTTTAGGAAAAGACAGAAAACTGACAGCCAAAACTGCCATAAACTGACATAAACGGGCAAAAATATGGCTGTTTGGGGTGGTTTGAGAAAGTGATATAATCAGTTATAAAAACTGATTATTTAATCAAAAATCAGAATATAATAATTATTCTGAAAACTGACTGGTCTGCCAATCAATCTGATTGGTCGACCAAAAATTTGAAAAATCAAATTTTGGAAAATTTTCAGATAATGATCATAATGACTTAAGAATAGTTCTGGGAAAATTTTGGAATTTTCTGAATTTCTGGAATTTGTGATTGGTCGACCAGAAGGGGTATTGGTCAACCAATTTGGTCTTTTACTCAATTATTGAGGACGGACCCTAAAAGACTAAGATAGACCATCATCAAGGCTATCACATTCTAAGTATTTGCAAGAAAGAAAATGAAGATTGCATCATGTATCCCAAGTTATAAAAATTTGTTGATAAGCTTTAACTTGAACTTGATGCTTCTTGCAAAGTGTAGAGTATGATGATTATCTAATCTGAGTGGGTCTATAAAATCTGCATAGATAAAGTTAGTATACACATATAAATATTTGTATCATATCATCAAAACCTTATGAGGAGTTGTGAGTTTCCAACATGTCTCATGTGGCCCAGCAGCAATGCTTGCTCTGTTGCCGACCTTGAGATCGTCCTTTTCTTTTCAGCCTTCTACTCCTTCTCAGCTCATGTAACCAAATACAGAAGTGAGAAATTATACTGGTATCAAATACCATGATTTAGAAGTGATAAAAGGAATTATACTTTGTACGGCAATTATACTTGAAGTTGAGGCATCAGTATGCCACTTTTTCTTTTATTCCAGGAACATCTTGCAGTTCCTCCTCCAGTGCCCTTTCTTAGGACATAAATAGCACTCTACCTCATCTGACGCCCCCTTTTCACCTTTTCCTTACCCTTCTCTATGCCCTTCTTAGGTTGAAGGGCCTTCTTCTTCTTTCCTTGTCCCTTGGGCATGGAAGAAGAATAAGAGCCGACAACCAAAGCAGGAGACTTGTCCTTCACGCCTTCCTCAAATTACTAAAGCATGTTGAGGAGTTCAAGAAGTTCAACCTCAATCTTGTTCATAATAAAATTGCTTATGAATGGGATAAACTTAGGGGTAAGGAAATTGAGGACCAAGTCTATAGACAACTCATGGTCCATGACGAAACCAAGCTCTGTGAGATCCTCAATGTACGTAATCATATTGAGTACCTGATCTTGGACCATGCCCCCACTCATCTTCATGTTAAACAATTTACACAAAGCTTTGAATCTTGCAGCCAAAGATGATTTTCCATACAACTGTTTAACATTCAGGAAAATACTACAAACATCCATATGATCGTGTCACCTTTGCAGCTTATTGTCTATATAGGCCAGAGTGTGGCAGTGATGTGTCCATATTTTCCATCTTTTTATAGGATCATTTCATCTCATTCCATGTCATATTCGCATCCAAATCCCTTATTTTCATACATATACGCGCTTCTAACGCCATATTTGAGTTTCGTATAACTTTTTATACTTGCAGGGATTTTGGAGCGATTTGGAGTCGATTTGGGATGCGGACACATCCAGTACGTCCTTGACGTCATAGGCAAGGCTTAGCAGGAGTTCGCCGAGGTTTAGAAGCAGGTAGGAGGAGAGGAGGAGGAGCGAGCGAGAGAAAGGAGAAAAAGCCAATGTCGAAGTCACTTTCACAGGCGCCTCTGCCCGAGGAGCACTCTGTTGCTCGGTCGAGCTGACACGCAGATTCAGCCAGTGTGCACGGGCCACTCGATCGAGCAGCGAGGTGACTCGACCGAGTCAACCCAACTTCGAGCTTCCTCCATCAGACATCCGACTCGACCAAGCAGGACCTACTCGACCGTGCAGAATATACTCGACCTGAGCAGGTAGAACGACAATTTGAGGAGAAGCTCAGATCCCCTGACGACTCGACTGAGTAGGCGGGCTACTTGACCGAGTAGTCCGTATCCACTCTAAGCAGTGCAGCAGCAGAGTTCCATCTGCTCGACCGAGCAGCCACCTACTCGATCGAGCAGCCGACGTGGCCATTGACAAGTGGGCCACAAACTTCCAGATTTTAATTTTTTATTATGGGGTCCATCCCCTATGTATTTAAGTCATTTTTTCAGACTCTTTTAGGGACGTCGAAGCTTTTAGGCGAATTTTGAGTTCTAGCTTAATTTTATTGAGAGTTTTAGATCTAGGGTTTGGAGATTTTGTGCCGACAAAAGTAAAGACTCGATTTTTATTGCTTGTTATTGCGTGGATTTTCTGGATCTGGATATTCTTATCGTCGTCTATTGCGTTACTCACTTTTGGTACGTAAAGATCTCAACGTTCTTGTTTTCTTTAATTGCAATTATGAACTCCGATCTAAAAATCGCATCTTTCTTTGTCCTATTTGCCATGTCTGAGTAATCTTATATAGGGCCAATGGGTTAGCCCTAGGATCTTAGGAAAAAGATGTAGATTTGGGATTTTTAGGTTGTGTTGGGAATAAAAGGGGAGTACTTTAGTTGATCCAGCCAAATCCCTAGGAGAACTCGTACTGAGATCATGCCCACGGTCGGTGGAATTGATTGGCTTAAGGAGTATCCCTAGGATTTAATTAGGGAGTGAGTGGATCCAACCAAGGCTCGTGACCATGCCCGGCTCGTGCCTTGAGGAGATCCGCCGACAAACCATATCACTACATTGACAGCTACCGCCATTGCGTCAATGAGAGCCGTCGAAGTACCTCGAAGCTCTAATCTACAGAAGTGGTATGAGCTGAGAGACCAATCCCATTAACCCAATGCAATGAAAGAAACCTAGCCTAACATCGACTTCCAACGGTCCTAGCGGTGATCCTTAAGGCACTAGTTTCATTATATTGAACAAACAACATAAACCAACAGTCTTCCAACCGATGGCTAATTCTTTCTTAGATCTAGAATATTCTGAGACCCGATACACCGTCACTGTTCCCGTGGGATTCGACAATCCTTTATACTATAATTTGACACCATTCGCTTGCGGATAGAATCCAGAATCGACACCTAGGAACCATACAGCGTCTGGCGACTGTGACACCGCCAGGTGGATTTTAGGTGTAAGTTCTGGGCGCGTCAAGTTTTTGGCGCCGTTGTCGGGGATGGTTACGGTGTAACTCAATCTATTTTTATTTCGAAGAATTTGCTAGCAACTCTATTCATCCCCTATCTTTCCATCCTTTTTATTCTCTTTTATTATTTTGCTACTAACTTGCCTCTCCAGTAAATAATTATACATATCAAACATGATTGAGATGGTAATGAAAGTACAATGGAGCACAGGATCTGACAATGACTTGGATGGGATTAGTTTCTCTCCATATCAAACATATGGACTTCAGTACCTGCCACAGTCGCTTTTCGATCGTGTGTTTTTCGTGCGCGTACCTTCTTGTTCGTACGCGTATTTTTGTGACCTCTTCTTGTATCCCGAACGCACGAAGTTATATGCCGTTGTGACCCTCTGAGAGAGTACTTATTTGTGGAATTTTTTGTGAACGTCATTTCACGGCTCATTCTTCCACAAATAGCTTTGTTTGGAGGGGTGTCGTAACTTTAGACTTCGATGTTTGATGCTTTTTTAGTACCGTTTTCCGTTAACCTAGCACGTGATCGATCTTCGTAGTCTCGATCCTTTCGTCGACATGATTGTTCTGATATTTCTCTTATATTTTTCGGATACCGTTAGGCTGACCCATCACCCTAACTATCTTTAATCTATAATTAGCCCTAGCTAATCCCTAATTCAACCCCTAATTAAATCTAATTAAATCTGATCCTATGGGAATCCTACGTATCATATGAATATTTCCTAGTCTATTTGCACCCTTAGTCTACCCTCCCCTTCACACACACACTCTCTCCAATCAACCCTAAGTCTACCCCTTTTCAACCCAACATAGCAAGTAACCCTTCATTAAAACACAACTTCCCTAGGGTTTCTTCTTCACCCGAGAACCCAAAGCCCGCCGCCATCATCAAAAGCTCACGGCCAGCTCCTCCACCCGGATCACCCCCACCTCCGGCCAAGCTCCTCCTTGCGCAACCCCCTCTCCTCAACAATCTCCGGCCTCTCTCCCCTATCAACGAACCGCCAGCCCCATTGAACCGCCCAGCCGCACTCCTCTTCCCATTATTTCTGGCCCCCTCACCCTTGCGCGGCCTCCCCCACAACTTTCGGCCATCACCCTTGCACAGCAGGCCACCGACGCTTCCCCCTCTCCCATTCACAGCCGCATCTCCCTTTTCCTCTTCCCTTGCAACTCCCGCGACCACCCATTGACAACCCGGCGCCCCTAAAAACTGCCCCCTCTTTCACTTGAATTGTCGCACCCCTTCATCACAAAACAGCCTACCGCCAGCCACATCAGGCCGACAGTCAGCAGACCGAGACTTCCCGGGCCGCAGTCCTCCACGGCAGCCCATGGCCGGCCTTCTTCCCTAGATCCGACACCCCCTGCCGTTCATCTCCTCCTTGTCTCGGTCCCGCGGCCATCTTCACCGTAGCACATGTCGTATCTTGCTCGCTGCCGAAATCCAATCCCTGACGTTGATGTGCGTTTATATTTTATATATTCACGCATGTCTTCTTCGTGATTTCCTGTCGTTTTTTATTGTTTTGAGTCCGTCTTTTTGTGATTTTTAGTTCCTTTTTACTTTCGTCGTGTTTTTATGTTTTTGCAGGATTGCTGGCGCAGGGGATATACAACGCTAACATCACGAGTCCCCGGAGCAACGGGAGGTATCGCACGAGACCCTGGGAGCCAATTTTCAAGGACAAATCATGTATCAGCTCCCAACCGATCGGGTGGACAGATCCACCCGATCGGTTCGTGCAGACGTATCAGACCCGAAGAAGGAGTGACCCCACCCGATCGGTTCAGTGATCGGGTGGATCTGACACAACTCTCTGTTTTTGTGTGCCAACTCCACCTGATCGGTTGACTTGTCAACCGATCGGTTCACCTGTGGCAGATGCTTCCCCAGCTCAAGAACCCAACGGCTCATCCGATCGGTTCAGCGATCAGGTAAGGATTTTCAGAAGTTGAAGACCAAGTCCAACCGCTGCCTCACCCGATCGGATGATGCTTCAACCGATCGGGTGAGCATTTATTTTTGTCTTCTAGTGAGAATATTCCCGGTCATCTTGCTAAAATGTATAAATAGACCTAGGTTTCCCAGAAAACGAAATCCCCATTTTCTTAAGCTGTTTTTAGGGGTTTTTGGCTGCTTTCAATTAAACTCACTTTGTAAGTTCTTTGATCTTTCTAATACTTTAATATTGCGTTTATAATACTGTTTGCTCTAGTTATCTATTGCTTGATTTTCATTTCAATGGCTGAAATTTGTTGTGTTGCATGTAATGCCATGATTAGTGAGTAGTTTCCAAATCTGGACATTGGTGGAAGTCCCTTCATGGGTTCTCCCTAGAACGACCATAAGATTAGGGATTCGATAGTATATATGGATTTAGATGGTTACGCAGGGTGTTTTATTGTCTCTGGCGGAAGAAAAACTGCATTTGACCGTCAGGCCAAGGGAAAATAAAACGGGAGTTTGATCCCCTAGCCACAGCTCACACCCCTAGCGTAGATATTGATTCCCCGCGTGTGGAAACGGCTTGGATGAAATGTCGGGAGCAATCGTTGCGAGCTTAGTGCTCCCGGAATCGGTCGGTGCTGGACATGGGAATGCCCACCGTCTGAACCCAGGTAGACCAAGCGTATCATCTTGGGCATCGATCGGGATATCGGGCCCATGGAACGCTTGGTACCACCTTTAGAGGCAATGTCTCACCGCTAAACCCTAGAATCCGATCACATTCCTATCTGTCGGTCATAATAGTGAGAACTCATGATAGGGCGGAAGCCAAGGTCGTAGGTTACCTTTTTTATATCTTACACCCTTTTGCATTAATTTTCTATTGTGACAACCCATCAAGCGATTAAGCTAGCTCACCTACCGGGTGATCCGGATCCCTATTGCTTACAAGCACAACACACACCTTCCTGTGTTCGACCCCCAAGCCACACCTTGAGACCGTGCACTTGCGGTTACAAATTTTAATCCTAGTATCCCCGTCCCGATTTGAGTGCCAAATGAACGGGTGGTCAACCTTTATGGCGCCGTTACTGGGGAGGCAACGTGCTTGTTACAGTTAGGACCCCGTAATCCTTGAGACTCTTACCCCGTGATAATTTTCACATTCTACACTTTTATTTTTTATTATCTATTCTTTATTTTTTGTTTTTATTTGGCATTATACAATACGCGCTTCACGGTATATCTTGATTTTTCATGCGCAGGAACTCGAGAAGTCTTGATGACTTAGTTTCTCTAGATCCTAAGATCAACGCCACCATGAGGCGTTTGAATACATAGAGAAGAAGAAGAGAAGAGATTATCGCCATGGCAGAAAATATCACTCCCCAAAAGTCCTTGCTTGAGTACTCGATGCCGTCTATTGGGTCCACATCCAGCATCTGACCTCCGGCCATTACGACAGGATACTTCGAGCTGAGGCCATCACTCATTGCTTGGATCCAGCAGGACCAGTTTTCTGGAGCTCCTATGGAGAATCCGATCGAGCACCTGGACTCTTTTCTGGAGAAGTGCGAGACGTTCAGAATCAATGGCGTATCAACCGAGGCCATTCGGTTGAGATTGTTCCCATTCTCTCTGTAGGACAGGGCAAAGCAATGGCTGAGGGGGAAGGACCCCAACACGTTCACAACCTGGGAGCGGCTCTCAAATGCATTCCTGAACAAGTTCTTTCACCCGGGAAGACAATGAAGCTAAGGAGAGAAATCTCCTCATTCTCCCAGGCCAGCCATGAATCCCTGCATAAAGCATGGGTGAGATACAAGGAAATGCAAAGAAAATGCCCTCACCACGATCTTCCCCGCTGGTAGATAACCAACTTGTTTTACAATGGACTGAGGGACGACTTGAAGTCGTCCATGGATGTCGCAGCGGGTGGATCCTTCATGGCAAGAAGTAGATGCCGGAAATATTTTGGAGAATATGGCATCGAACAATGAGAGGTGGATCGATGAACGTGCTACACCGAAGGCTGGAGGAATTCATCGAGTTGAGAAAGTAGATAAGCTGTCAAGCAAATTTGATTTGCTTTCGACTCAGATTTCAGCATTCATGGTTGGAGCCAGTGGTGCTAACCCTCAGCATGTAGCAGCAGTAGAAACTGAAGTAATGGGAGATTTCGACGTTGGAGACGTCTCGGCGCCTGTGGATCAAGCTAGTGCCCTATTTTCCAATCCCACGGGAAATACACCCTTCCACCGAGGATGAGTTCCAATCCTGCATATTCTCCAACAACCGAAACCATCCCAATTTCAGCTACATGGCACCGTACCAGCAACCTTAGCAGCATCAACTCTATCAGCCTCCTCAACCTCAACAACAAATGTATCAGCAGTACCCTCCTCGAAATCAACAACCTCTGCCCCAACAACAATGAGTGGTATCTCCTATTGAGAACATCCTGACTCAGTACATTGCGAATCAGGAGAAGGTCACTCACCAGCTACAGCTTGGCCAAAAGGCCTTGGCCGATCAAGTGACCCAGCTGGGGTTACAAGTGGCCAACCTCCAGAGGACACAAGGACAGCTGTCGGGGCAACCAGAGGTGACCCCAAGTGGACCAAGCCAAACTCTAGCCTTGACACATGGTCAATCAAATGTCTCCGCCATTGTCCTGAAGAGTGGAATGAAGATTCCGGCGCGGGAGGCCGAGAAAGACAATGAAGCACGAATTGTCAATGAGAAACCAAATACAGAAGTGAACAACAATAGAGCTTCTACATCGAACCCCGTGACTCCGGAGGGAGTTTTTGAAGAGAAGAAGAAGAATGAGAGCGACGACTCGAGATTTTTCAAACCTTCAGTATCATTTCCACAGAGGCTTGCCAAGGCCAAAATAGATGAGAAGTATGGCAAGTTCTTCGAGATGGTGAAGGACCTGAGTCTGCAATTCCCGTTTCTGGAAGCAATCGAAACCATCCCCTCGTACGTGAAGTTTCTGAAGGACCTCGTGACGAAGGGGACGAGAAAGGAAAAAGTGGTCCTAACGGCGGAATGTAGCACCCTGATCCAACGAGCGAATACATCGAAACTCAAGGATCCAGGAAGTTTATCTATCCCGTGCTCCATAGGGAAGGTATCAATTAATAGAGCACTTGTCGATCTGGGAGCGAGTGTCAGTTTGATGTCCCTATCGCTGTACAAAAGGATCAATATGGGTGACATTGAACCCACCGGGATGACCCTGCAGCTTGCAACAGATCAGTGAAGTACCCGGTGGGTGTAGTCGACGACTTACCGGTCAATGTCCGCGGTGTGCGTGTGCCAGTCGATTTTGTAGTTATGGATATGCCTAAGGATAATCACACTCCAATTATCCTCGGAAGGCCTTTTATGGCAACTGCTGGCGTACTCATCGACGTTAAACAGGGGAAATTGTCATTAAACATCGGAGATCAGAAAGTAGAATTTGACTTGGTGCTGTCGATGAAATCACCACCGGAGGAACCCAAATGCAACCTCCTGGAATGGAAGAAGAGAGGGTGAATGAAGCAGGAGCTTGGGAAGTTCTTTCAAGGAACCCCCCGAAGACTTTGATGGAAGCGAGGAGCAGACTAGGCTGGATGGAGAGAAGGTTCTTGAGCTGGAATGTGTCTCACCGTCAATCCCCCCCGGACCTAGAAAGAGAGCTCGAACGAAGAGCAAGGGGAATGAGCCTCTGATGGTTACTGTTGACGAGGTTCAGATTTTGAAAAGAGTGGCAAGCATCGCCAGCACAAAAGAGAAACCCCCGGATAACACCAATGGGGGAGTTGTCGAGACCATTCATCTGTCGTCGTCGCCAACAATCAGGAACTCTGCCCAAACAGCTGAGAGAATGCCGACCGTTGGGCGTCACCCGTACAAACCACCCTGAAGATCATGACGGGAGTCGAGCAAATGACTATAAACAACAGCGCTTCATGGGAGGCAACCCATGTTCTAAACTTATGTCGGTTTTAGATAGGATTAGTTTACTAATTTTTGTGAATAAATACTGCTGTGTGGATTTTTGTTGGGATACTTAGCAATTTTTATACTTTTTGTGCAGGATTTGCCCCATCCGATCGGTTCATACATCAACTGATCGGGTGGATCGTTTCAGTAAGTAGTAGACTTCTGTCGGAGAGCGAACCGATCGGGTGATGGAGAGAGCAAGCGGGTCGCTGATCGGGTGGTGGAAACAAAAGCTTGGGGTGATTTTTTGGAGAGCGGTAAACCGATCGGGTGAAAATCAACCGATCGGTTGACCTGTAGCAGCTAATCCAAAGGAATTTTTGAAAATTTTTCCGAACCGATCGGGTGATTCCACCCGATCGGTTCACCCACACCCTTATATATATCACTCCCTCACCCGACTCCACTTTACCTGACCTCCAGAATTCCCGTTCGAGCGTTTCATCTCCCCTTCTTCCCAATCGAACTCCTCCATCACTCCCACTACTCCCAATCGCAATTCCCCACTTCCTCCACCACTCTCCGACCATCCGAACCCCCCCATCGACCACCTTCAACCCATAAATCGCCCGAAACCCTAGCCCTAACCCTAAATTTTCAAAAATTTCTGTTCTCTTTGGATTAGCGTGCGGCGGCTCCTCGAATCACTCCACCGTGCATCGTGAGATCTTTTGAGCGAGGAGTCACATCATCGCTGGGTAAACTCGCTCCATATCCTAATTTTTTACATTGCCCAGGGATTTTTATATTATCACTTTGTCATTTGTTGTGTGCATCCATATATCATCCTGCATATCACACCAAATCGCCACAACATCATGGAAAAAGATAAAGATAAGGGTAATCAAATCATGGTGGAAGAGGAGCCGTCTCGCAAAGGACAAAGATCCACACGTTCTACGCGTGCACGTGCTCCTCCTCTACCGCCTACCCAATCACCACCCCAACTTATCATACCTGTGGTGGACCCACTGCTGGGACCGCATGGAGTTCGTTTCATGAGCCATTCACATAAAGATTTCTTTTCTCGACTCAGCCAACGATCTCACCTAGCCACCAAGTTTGCACACGATCGAACCCTACTCGATCTCAGAGTTTTCTCCGAAGTCGAATCCCTATTCGAAAACTTAGGTTGGCTTAGTTTCCTGCACTCCTATGTCCCATCCTACCCCGCTCTCAAACTAGAATTTCTCTCCACCATCAAAATTAAGGCATGGTTGACTATCGATTTTTGCCTTCGAAACCGAAACTTCCGTGCCCCAATGACCACCATCAACAATATTTTCGGTTTCCCCAATCTAGAAGGCATCATCCTCCCTTATGAATTTCATGTCGACTTCGATGTCGACCACTTTTGGGGACAGCTCACACTTCATGATCATTATCCTAGAGGCAAGGCCAAGGCCTCTTCTATCATCCACCCTGTCTTCCGTCTCGCCCATCGGATTATATCGAGCACTTTCTTTCCTAGGGATGAGTCCAGTACCGTGACCATCCCAGATCTTTTCATCCTATGGGCGATGACCTTCCCTTACATTCCTGGTGTTGACGGGATTTCTTTCGAGGCACCGTGCTTACGCATCAACGCCGCTGCGTGGCTGATTCAAAAGCTTATTGACATTAGCCATGCAAACAAATGAAAATATTGCTGTTGCGGCCTCATAACTATCATTTCCTTACACCCTCCCTTCAACATCGAACTTCCCCCCGATTTGCCCCGTGCCCCAGGATCTACATATCTTGATCTCGATGTCATGAGGCACACCCATATGATCATGCCGCGAGGCAACAATCGGTTTGCTTTCTACTATGGCCACCCCCTGCACCATATACTATTCTGCCAAATCCTGGCCGCATGAATATTCAGCTTCTGGCAGATTGGTCATTTCCACCAGATCCCTAGTTTGTAGGGGGGCTCCACCTTCAGTTTCCTCTCCCTGACGCTCCCAGACCACCTTCCCCTGCCGTCCACTTGGGTGAGCAGGATATCCCTGTGTTCAGAGGAGACCCCGGGGCTGGACCTAGTGTCACCACCCCGGCTAATGCTGTCGTTTCTTTCGAGGCCCTGATCACGGCCCTGCACGGCCTAGCCTCTCATGTCGACACGCCCATTGCTATCGGTACACACTCTGCCGTGTGCTGCGTTACTTATGCTCACCTCGCTCTCGAGGCCGAGATGGCTGCATTGCGCATTGGTGCATCCACCTCCACCTCCTCGGACCCATCCACTTCTTTCCTATCACATCCCCTTTTCCTCGCTCTCGAGCGAAACGTCACCGCCATTCTCCGCCTTCTTACCCATGTCCACGGTCCTCCACCACCGACTCTACCCCCATACCTCCTCCATCACCCCCAGGCGATCATCACCTCCAACCACCACTGTTTCCCTACCTGCCACTTCTCCACCCACCACCACTGACCCTCCACTTCCACCACCTTTCACTTCTATCATCGCCACCTACTCGCGTTGCAGGATGCCGATCGCTATGCGCACGAGATCACTACCCACTCCCCCCTCGTCATTCGCCGTATCCTTACCACCTTCCCTTACCACCGACACCCCACCCATCATTCACACCCCTCACTGAGCCCATCCGTCCACCATCTCCACCCCTTTCTCCACTTCTTCACACGCCCATCACCTCTCCCGCCCACACCCCTCAGGTCTCTTCCGAGGAGGATGAGGAGCCTGCCGCTCCTGTACCTTGATTTCCCTTTTTTATGATTTCCCCCAAGCCATTTATTCTGCATCCTCTTGATCATATATTTTTTCTAGCACTATTGAGATCAGCTTGGGGGAAATCTATTTTCTGTGATTGTTGTCGTGTCACTTGTTTGTGGTGTGTTTGTTTTGTGTGTCTGTGTGTATGTCTTTTATATAATTCACCTTGGTATTTATTTTCTCCATTTTTCTATATCTCTTCCTGTGTTATTTTCATGTTTTTCCCGTTTATTTGTCGGTGCGTACTTCCCTTCCATCTTTCGTTGCCCTCCCGCATTTACTCCTATTGCATTGAGTGCAATGCAATGTTCAGCTTGGGGGAGTTGCACTTTGTGCGTCAGTCTTGTCTTTTTCACCGTTTTGAGTCGTTTTTCGTCGTGTTTTTTTCTTTTTTCTTTCTTTCCATCCTTTTATTCTCCCTCTCCTAGAGATGACCCCACATGATGAACTGCCATGGAACCACACACACACTTAGCTTAGCTACGATAATCATTCTCACTAACGCTAGGAAGCCGAGTCCTATTGCATTTTTTGCTCCGTGGGTTCACTTTGCTTTGGTGTGAGTTGGGTGTTATGACTAGCTAGTTGGTGTGCTTCTACGTTGTGATTTTGTTTTATATGCCTGTCCTTGGATGACCCCTAGACTATCATGCCTCAATTTTGAATATGCGGTATTTTGCCTCCACTGTCTGCTTCTTTATGCATGAATCATCTATATATTTACGCTTCAATTCGCATGTGTCAGGACTCTACTAATAGGACTAGGATAATCCATTTTGCTTATGCTCTGATCAGTGAAAAATTTTCCTTTTGTCCAAGTGTTTAGAATTCGAATTCTTTTTTGTTTTACTTGGTGCAAATCCTCTCGTCGTGTACTGTTTTTCCACTTGGGAGAGTACACAATTTTGCCAAAATCCAAAAATCCAAAAAGAAAAGAAGAAAAAAAGAAGAAGAAGAAGAAAAAGGGGAGAAGAAAAGAAAGGAGAAAAGAAAGAATGTGTATAGCCAAAATCCAAAAAATATACAAATATCCAAAACCCAAAAAATTCACGCTGTGAATATTACTCCTACCGCCACGAATAAAGGGAAGGCGAGAATTTGCACTGGGTGCTCTCCTCCACACATACTCAACCCCCTATGTTTTCGAACACACTTGGCATATGAGCTTTCTAGCAATCATCTAGGCAATCATGTGGTGATTTCCTAGTTTCTAGCGGTAGAGTCCCTGACATGTAATACGTTTCTATTCTTTCACTATTCTCATGCCTGCTTGAACAATTGTTCACCGCTTATTCGAATTGATTCGATATTTGGGTCATTCTATGGATATGTGTATATGGAGCTTGATTGCACAACTTAGATAGTTACACCGTTTGCTAGCTCACGACCTCACTCACTTGCGCTTCACCGCGTGGACCCACGACACTCGTAGGGACTCAGATTCCTGGGTTTAGTAAGATGCTTATCGCATGCTTGCTTAGTGTGGCGTGTTAGTTGTCGTTGGCTCTGACAGGTAATCTAGGATTTCCTTTTTCTTTTTCTGTTTCTTCATTTCTATTTTCCCCTCCGAGCTCTGATTCTCGCTCGTCTTCCTCGAGGACGAGGAAAGGTTCAGCTTGGGAGATTTTGACGTGCATTTATATTTTATATATTCACGCACGTCTTCTTCATGATTTCCTGTCGTTTTTCGTTGTTTTGAGTCCGTCTTTTTGTGATTTTTAGTTCCTTTTCACTTTCGTCGTGTTTTTGTGTTTTTGCAGGATTGCTGGCGCAGGGGACATACAACGCTAATATCACGAGTCCCCGGAGCAACGAAAGGTGTCGCACGAGACCCTGGGAGCCAATTTTCAAGGACAAATCATGTATCAGCTCCCAACCGATCGGGTGGACAGATCCACCCGATCGGTTCGTGCAGACGTATCAGACCCGAAGAAGGAGCGACCCCACCCGATCGGTTCAGCGATCGGGTGGATCCGACACAACTCTCTGTTTTGTGTGCCAACTCCACCCGATCGGTTGAATTGTCAACCGATCGGTTCACCTGTGGCAGATGCTTCCCCAGCTCAAGAACCCAACAGATCATCCGATCGGTTCAGCGATCGGGTGAGGATTTTCAGAAGCTGAAGACCAAGTCCAACCGCTGCCTCACCCGATCGGCTGATGCTTCAACCGATCGAGTGAGCGTTTATTTTTGTCTTCTAGTGGGAATATTCCCTGGCATCTTACCAAAATGTATAAATAGACCTAGGTTTCCCAGAAAACGAAATCCCCATTTTCTTAAGCTGTTTTAGGGGTTTTTGGCTGCTTTCAATTAAACTCACTTTGTAAGTTCTTTGATCTTTCTAATACTTTAATATTGCGTTTATAATACCGTTTGCTCTAGTTATCTATTGCTTGATTTTCATTTCAATGGCTGAAATTTGTTGTGTTGCATGTAATGCCATGATTAGTGAGTAGTTTCCAAATCTGGGACATTGGTGGAAGCCCCTTCGTGGGTTCTCCCTAGAACGACCATAGGATTAGGGATTCGATAGCATATATGGATTTAGATGGTTACGCAGGGTGTTTTATTGTCTCTGGCGGAAGAAAGACCGCCTTTGACCGTCGGGCCAAGGGGAAATAAAACGGGAGTTTGATCCCCTAGCCACAGCTCACACCTTCTAGCGTCGACATTGATTCCTCGCTTGTGGGAACGGCTTGGATGAAATGTCGGGAGCAATCGTTGCGAGCTTAGTGCTCCCAGAGTCGATCGGTGCTGGACATGGGAATGCCCACCGTCTAAACCCGGGTAGACCTAGCGTATCATCCTGGGCATCGACCGGAATATCGGACACATGGGACGCTTGGTACCACCTTTAGAGGCAACGTCTCACAGCTAAACCCTAGAATCCTATCACATTCCTATCCGTCGGTCGTAATAGTGAGAACTTATGATAGGGCGGAAGCCAAGGTCCTAGGTTGCCTTTTTTATATCTTACACCCTTTTGCATTAATTTTCTATTGTGACAACCCATCAAGCGATTAAGCTAGCTCACCCACCGGGTGATCAGGATCCCTATTGCTCACAAGCACAACACACGCCTCCCTGTGTTTGACCCTCAAGAAACACCTCGACACTGTGCGCTTGCAGTTACAAATTTTAATCCTAGTATCCCCCTCCCGATTTGAGTGCCAAACGGACGGGCGGTCTTACGTCGCTACCCGACGTCAGTGTAGCTCTCGCGTTGTGTTGAGGTAATCCCCAATCCGTAGGAACCCAAACATCGCATGTCTAACAACATAAAAATCTTAATATTCCTTTCTTTGGTTAAATCACTAATTGAAGGTTAAATTAATATGGGACTGTAGGTTGGATGATTGTGTTTTGAGCACATAGGAGATCTGGACCACCGTTGAACTGAGAATTACGGATGTTATTTTCAGGCAAGTGAAACTTGCTCAGTTGATTGTTAGGCCATGTTTAGGCCATCCTGTGATTTTTGTGTAAAAGAGGCTAGGCGATGAAATGATAGTCACTTAGACACCATGCTTGATCTAGCTTGACAACGAAGCTAGATCTGACACCATACTTGATCTAGCTTGACAACGAAGCTAGATCTGACACCATACTTGATCTAGCTTGACAATGAAGCTAGATCCGACACCCTTGCCTTGCTATGATTCATGCATATCACATGTCACGTTTATTTTGATATAACTGTACGCAATTCAATATCTTCTATTAAACTATCAAGTTGCATATCGCATGTCATTTAATGCATTGAATGTTTTGTCGTGAAGGTGTAGCACACGCTACTAATGAAATGTAAGCTGTGGCGAGTAGGATTCTGACTCTTATATCATGAATGAGGCCAGGTGAACCCCTATGCCATAAACACTTCTTGGCTCGTGATCCAGAAGATGAGTGCCAGTTCATACACACGTGGAGGGGTAGGGTTAAGCGATCACTCAGCGTAGAAGTGTGCCCGTACAGCAACTTCAGCTGAAAGGCGTAAACCCTGTGCACATCGTGAATGCATGTTTTTTTCATGAAATCGTGAAATCGTGAAATCGTGAAATAATGTTTAGTAGCTTTTTGCTACGACGTGTCATGCATTTTAAAATATCATGGTCATCTTAACTGCTGCATTTCATTGAAATATTATGCAATGTCATCACTTTTAAAACTGATAGTTGCATTCATCTTATAACTGCCATTACTTTTATATTTCCTTGCACAAAATTCTCCTTTTCCCTTTTGGAGATTTTTGCTGACATATGCCCTTTTCTCTTTGGGTGTCACATGTCAGGTTTTGAGTCTGAGGTCGTTACTGAGGACGATCAGTTTGCTGACGTCCAGTTCAAGGATACCGGATACCAGTCTTAGTCTCAGCTGGAGGCTTTTTCCTTAGTTGCTGTTTGTTTCCTAGTAGCTGCTGTTAGGTTGTTCGGTGCATAGCACCTTTTCTATGTTTTAGTTTCGGCCATGCTCGGGGCCTTTTCCTTTCAGACTCTTGTACTTATTTTATGATTTATTTCTGGATACTTTGAATGAAGATTGGATGTTCTTTTGAATGTTGGCTAATTATTGCCCGCTTTCAATTATTATTATTGTTGTTGTTTCATTGCAATGAAAGAATCTGTGAATGGATGAACACACAGATGCTTATCAGACTGTGGCTTCACAGCTTCAGTCTGAGTAGACCTCTTCACGTCTCGCCTTCCGTTCTTGGGAAGCGGGGTGTGACATGTTTTTGTGGTGGCCCATGCAGGTCGTTGCACCTGTGAAATATCGAAACAACGATAATAATAAAACATCCATTGTAACATTCGAAACATTCGAGTCATAAAATTTGAGTCTAAAGTGAACATTTTCCTTGTCTTAGATGGTAAGAAGACCTAGATAGACGTACAAGTTTGATAGTCAGACATCTTCGTTAAGATTTAGTCATACTCATTATAGAATACCTTAGTAGCCTCTCACCCAGTCCTGACCATATTAGATTTCTAGAAATTTTCCTTTAGTCGTTCGCTTGGGTCCATCAAATTTCGGGCCCAGCAGAACGTAATCTTGATCCTCTTGGGACCCTTTTCCTGAGATCTCTATTACAGACTAGTTCATTAGAAAGTCTTAGTGCTAAGTTTCTCCTAATCTTTAGTCGGCCCAGTAATTGAAACCCCTGATTTCTATCATTTTTCTAGTCATTACGCTTTTGAGCTAAGGACCATAGAATCCCATCGTAGCAGATTCACTAAGTTATTTCCCAGTCGTATTTACGTTTTGAATATTTGATTCACTTCCTTACTTTCGATTCACGTGATTCCTTCATGTCGTCCATCATCAATCGTTGAATCTTCCCCATTACCATCCGGATCCTTCGAAAAGTATTTTCCATATTATTTTTTGAATTCCTCTCCCAGTTTAAATTCTTTGAAAACATTTAGCATGAGTTTAGACTTCCTACCCTTCAGTTGAATTAAATTCATTCTTTGAATTTCGAAAATTTTTCGCCAAAATCTTTAAATTACTACCTAATAATATTTTCTAACATATATTTTTCCTACTCATGTGAATATCTTACATCCTTCATATAATGACTTTTCGATAATCCAATATACCATTACTTCTCTTACTATATATATACTACTCAAACTTATTTCAAACAACTTATTTTACCGACCTCTAAATATTTTTCTATGCGAAAGAGAACTACAACTTTTCAAGTATGTCCGTTTTTAAATTCTTCGTTTTTTCCTACTCCAAAGTTTTTAGTACAAATCTAGTTCCATTGCAGAACAGTCGCTTCATCTCTATACTAATTATTTTTCGTCTGATCCATACTTTGTATTTTAACTTATATCTTCTACACACTATTACTCTGTATTTTAAAAGGATATTATTATATCTTTCTTTCCCTCACTTAAATATTCACAATTATATCTCTGTTTCACCTTACCAAGCTATCTACTTATCCTCGCCTCATCTGAACCCGTTCATCCATATCTTGTTTCATTATGCTATTTGATTTCGGTTCCCTTACTATTGCTTAGTCATCCTACTAGTACTTGTCGTTGCCTGTGTCAATCTTAGTTTATTGGTGGGCCCATTAGTGTTATTGTGATGTCGTCGTGATGCATGTATATAGGTAGAGTGTGTGGACCCGTGTGTGTTAATCCCTGCGTACCACTCATGTATGGGTGTGCTACCTTTAGTATTTTATGTAGTTTGAAGGTGTTATATATGCAAACACAGTGTTATTTATGATATGTATGAAGTTGTACGAATGATAGTATTTATAAATATATGTGTGGATAGCTATACCACTTTAAGGATGTCTGTGTATATTAAAATTAGTGTTGGAATATCTACTAGTGGTGTATGTAGTTTGAAGGTACTTGAAAATGCTTGAAATAGTATGTGAGTAAAGTCATGTGCATGTTAGGTGTAATGATAATAGGTGTACTTATAGTTAAGTATGCAGGCCTATTATTTTATCTATATATTAGTATGTATGAGTGTATGCTCATACGTAGATATGTATGTGCTTAGTCATAGGTAGATATGTACATACCGTATGAATATATGTGATATATGTATGGTAATAGGGTTATAATTTTGTATAATATTGCTTGCCTTTACGGGATGTTGTGTGTGTACGTGTATACCATGAGGTATACACGATTATTTATGTCGTAACCGTGTATGGATAGGTATATGTAGTGGTATACTAATTATATGTAAATTGCTATGGTGTGAATATATTATATGTATGTCTATGTTTTGTGTAGATATGTGGTAAGCATTTAAGAGTATAGGTATGATATACATGCATAGGATGGTGTCTTATGATTGTATACGTGTACTAATATTGTAATATTATTATAGTATGTAAAGCAATTGCATTATGAGGGTGTTACTTAACTAAATATAAAGTGTGATTAATATTATTATGTGTATATGATAGCATGTGTTTTTACCTATATAGTGTGGCGAGTAATATGATTACGTTGGTATATATATATATATATTAGAGTGGTGTGTTGGTATATGTATAAATATCGTGTTATATAAAGTATTCTGGTTCTTGTATGGGTCTTTGAGTCTCACTCATGCTTGAGTGGGTATACTCTAAGTATATTGTTATATTTTTCTGTGGTTTGTGTATAGTGCTATGAACATAGAAATGGATGATGTGTGTATAGAGATAGGTTTGGTTGTACATGGTTACGTTACGCACATGGTTGTGGGTGGCTATACCATTATATAGATATAGGTGTTGGTTTTGTACTATAGTTATTTACGAAGGTTTTACATGTTTGAATGTACATATGCTAGGTAAACTAGGTGTGTAGAATGTGCTAAGTATATAGTGGTATGAGTGGCATGTATGAATAGTATATTAGCGTGTGTGGGTGTGCACCATGCACGGGTAAGTATGTGCTTAGCTATAGGTGTTTTCGACTATGGTATGTATGTTGTGTCTTGAATATAGTTATAGTATTATATGTGATGTGTATATATGATGAAGTATCTGCGTGTATTTGAATAACTATATATTTATGTATTTATAGTAGGGGTGTATGTATATTAGATATAGCAAACATGATTTAATATTGTATGGTGTGATTACATGTGTTGATATGTTTGGTGTTGAATGTACTCTAGGAGTTATAAGGGGAGCAGTATATCCATGTTCGATTTGTACGTAGGTAGTTATCTATACGTGAAGTACTACGATTGTATTTTCTAGTGTGAAACTATTTTTATGTAGGTATCTGTACCATGGTAATGTGATAAGTGAGTGATAGTTATATAAGGGATGTACGTGACTATATGAATGATTGAAGTACGTGTATGAATTTGACTATCTATGATAGGTATAAGTATAAAATGTGCGTATATAAATATGTTTGTAGGATTAATGTTTGACTACCTAGTGCACAAATGAGCACTTGTAGTAACTATACATGGTTTGAATTATAGTGTGATATAATTGGGGTGGTTATTAGAATGGCTAGATATATATTTTTAAGGTAGAAAGTCCAAGGACGGACTTTGCTCTAAGGTGGGTAGGATGTCACGGTCGCTTTTCGATCGTGTTTTTTTCGTGCGCATACCTTCTTGTTCGTACGCGTATTTTTGTGACCTCTTCTTGTATCTTGAACGTGCGAAGTTATATGTCGTTGTGACCCTCTGAGAGAGTACTTATTTATGGAATTTTTCGTGAACGTCATTTCACAGCTCATTCATCCACAAAACAGCTTTGTTTAGAGGGGTTTCATAACTTTAGACTTCGACGTTTGATCCTTTTATTTTTAGTACCGCTTTTCGTTAACCTAGCACGTGACCGATCATCGTAGTCTCGATCCTCTCGTCGACACGGTCGTCACGATATTTTTCTTATATTTTTCGGACACCGTTAGGCTGACCCATCACCCTAACTATCTTTAATTAGCCTTAGTTAATCCCTAATTCAAACCCTAATTAAATCTAATTAAATCTAATCCTATAGGAATTCTACGTATCACATGAATATTTCCTAGTCTATTTGCACCCTAAGTCTACCCTCCCCCTCTCACACACTCTCTCTCCAATCAACCCTAAGTCTACCCCTTTTCAACCCTACATAGCAAGTAACCCTTCATTAAAACACAACTTCCCTAGGGTTTCTTCTTCACCCGAGAACCCAAAGCCAGCCGTCATCATCAAAAGCATACGGCCAGCTCCTCCATGCGGAGCACCCCCACCTCCGGCCAAGCTCCTCCTTGCGCAACCCCCTCTCCTCCATAATCTCCAGCCTCTCTCCCTATCAACAAACCACCAGCCCCATTGAACCGTAGAGCCGCACCCTTCTTCCCCATTGTTTCCGGCCCCCTCACCCTTGCACGACCTCCCACACAACTTCCGGCCATTACCCCGCACAACAGGCTGCCGGTGCTTCCCCCTCTCCTATTCACAGCCGCATCTCCCTTTCCCTCTCCCCTTGCAACTCCCACGGCCACCAATTGACAGCCCAGCGCCCCTAAAAACTGCCCCCTCTTTCCCTTGAATTGCCACACCCCTTCATCATAAAACAGCCTGCCGTTGGCCACATCAGGCCGATAGTCAGCAGGCCGAGATTTCCCAGGCCGCAGTCCTCCACGGTAGCCCACTGCCGACCTTCTTACCTAGATCCGACGACCCTCCTGCCATTCATCTCCTCCTTGTCGCGGTCCCGTGGCCATCTTCACCATAGCACACGGCGTACCTTGTTCGCTGTCGGAATCCAACCCCTGACGTCGCAACCCGACATCAGTGTAGCTCTCGCGTCATGTTGAGTTAATCCCCGATCCGTAGGAACCAAAGCACCGCATGTCTAACAAGATAAAAATCGTAATATTCCTTGCTTTGGTTAAATCACTAATTGAAGATTAAATTAATATGGGACTGTAGGTTGGATAATTGTGGTTTGAGCACATACGAGATCTGGACCACCGTTGAACTGAGAATTACGGACGTTATTTTCATGCAAGTGAAATTTGCTCATTTGATTGTTAGGCCATGTTTAGGCCATTCTGTGATTTTTGTGTAAAATAGGCTAGGCGATGAAATGCAGTCGCTTAGACACCATGCTTGATCTAGCTTGATAACGAAGCTAGATCCGATACCATACTTGATCTAGCTTGATAACGAAGCTAGATCCGACACCATACTTGATCTAGCTTGACAACGAAGCTAGAGCCGACACCCTTGCCATGCTATGATTCATGCATATCACATGTCACGTTTATTTTGATATAACTGTATGCAATTCAATATCTGCTATTATACTATCATGTTGCATATCGTATGTCATTTCATGCATTGAATGTTTTTTCGTGAATGTGTAGCACACGCTACTAATGAAATGTAAGCTGCGACGAGTATGATTCTGATTCCTATATCATGAATGAGGCTAGGTGCACCCCTATGCCATAAACACTTCCTGGCTCGTGATCCAGAAGATGAGTGTCAGTTCATACGCACGTGGAGGAGTAGGGTTAAGTGATCACTCAGCGTAGAAGTGTGCCGTACAGCAACTTCAGCTGAAAGGCGTAAACCATGTGCACATCGTGAATGCTTGTTTTTCGTGAAATTGTGAAATCGTGAAATAATGTTTAGCAGCTTTTTGCTACGACGTGACATGCATTGTAAAATATCATGTTCATCTTAACTGTTGCATTTCATTGAAATATTATGCAATGTCATCACTTTTAAAACTGATAGTTGTATTCATCTTATAACTGCCATTACTTTTATGTTTCCTTGCACAAAAGTCTCCTTTTCCCTTTTGGAGATTTTTGCTGACATGTGCTCTTTTCTCTTTGGGTGTCACATGTCAGGTTTTGAGTCTGAGGTTGTTGCTGAGGGACGACCAGTTTGCTGACGTCCAGTTCGAGGATACCAGAGACCAGTCTTAGTCTCAGCTGGAGGCTTTTTCCTTAGTAGTTGTTTGTTTCCTAGTAGCTGCTATTAGGTTGTTTGGTGCGTAGCACCTTTTCTATGTTTTAGTTTCGGCCATGCATGGGGCCTTTTCCTTTCAGACTCTTGTACTTATTTTATGATTTTATTCTGGATGCTTTGAATGAGGATTGGATGTTCTTTTGAATGTTGGTTAATTATTGCCCGCTTTCAATTATTATTATTCTTGTTGTTTCATTGCAATGCAAGAATCTGCGAATGGATGAACACACAGATGCTTATCAGACTGTGGCTTCACAGCTTCAGTCTGAGCGGACCTCTTCGCGTCTTGCCTTCTGTACTTGGGAAGCAAGACATGACAGTTCCCGCGCATGGACAGTGCCATGGTTGAAAGCATAGCAAGAGAGTTGCTCTATGCAGTCCGATTCATCGGAGTAGGAACCTATGTCGCAGGTAACAAAAATTAGCAAATGATCATAGATCATATAATGAATAATGTTTCGGATGCAGGTGTCATCGAGGACGACATCCACATAAGCTTCGAAGGGGACGTGATGTCCCTCCAGGTTGTTAAAGCTCTACTACTGACGCATACTGGAGGGAGGCTCGCCAGTTTGAACCGTTAGATGAATCCCAGCTGCTAAGCATAATATACAGCGTAGTGACTGATGTATGGACCAACGGTTCGGTAGAGTTCCCAGCAGATGACCCAGTCGTTTAAGAACTTTCAGTCTTTATCACGAACGCCTTCCACAATGCAGATGCCTTGGACGACGTCCCCATCGCTGACAGAGTCTATGTGTAGTACGAGGGAGACATTCTATGCTTCTACAATGATAATATCCCACAGACTGTGACATGTGAAGACCACACCTGCGAAGAATACACAGACCCTGGACCCTTCCAGAGTGACATCGATCTGGGAAGTTTTCTTAACTCTACACCTGATAGTGCACGCATACTTGAATATTTTACCTTTGTTGACATGTGCACTACAGAACAAATCCCTATAGAAACAGATTCCGCGGACGTCTACCATGACGCACCATCGTCACCCTATTCATCCTATGAATCCACCGACGAAGAATTTCCAGCGTCTGAACCGGCAGTTGAGGACGTATCCTACTCACAAGCAAGCAATGATGGGGGTACACCACCCCCTCAGGTAGATCTAAGACCTCTTCCTACCAATTTAAAATATGCATTCTTGGGGAAGAACTCCACTTACCTCGTCATCGTTAACGCAGCCCTTACCAAGCCACAGCTAGAAAGCCTCCTAAACATCCTTAGAGCCCATAGGAAGGTGATAGGGTATAGCATTACCGGCCTAAAAGGCATTAGCGAAACCATATGCACCCACAGAATCCATCTTGAGGATAAGGAAGCTACTTCTATTGAGCCTCAAAGGAGATTAAATCCCAACATGAAGGAGGTAGTGAAAAAGGAGGTATTGAAACTACTAGAGACCGACATTATCTATCCCATTTCCGACAGTAAATGGGTCAGCCCTGTTCAGGTTGTCCCCAAGAAAGGGGGCATGACCGTTGTAAGGAACGACAAGAATGAATTAATATCCATTAGAATTGTCACTGGTTGGCACATGTGTATTTACAATAGGCAACTTAATAAAGCCATCAGAAAAGACCTTTTTCCACTACCCTTTATTGATCAAATGCTTGAGCGACTAGCCAAGCACAAATACTTTTGTTATCCCGATGGGTACTCCGGATTCTTCCAAATCCCATTGCATCGAGAAGACCAAGAAAAGACAACGTTTACATGTCCATATGGCACATTCGTCTACCAAAGAATGCCATTTGGATTATGTCATGCACCCGCGACATTTCAAAGTGCATGACGTCTATTTTCTCGGATTTCATCGAAAATATAATGGAAGTTTTCATGGACGACTTTTCTGTCTATGACACCGAATTTGATGCTTGTCTAGCCAATTTGTCTAAAGTTTTAGAACGGTACCATGACAATAACCTGACCTTAAATTGGAAAAAGTGCCATTTCAAGGTGACGGAAGGAGTTGTGCTTGGCCATGTCATAACCTCTAAGGGAATCGAAGTAGATAAAGCCAAAATCGAAGTCATCAAGGATCTACTGCCTCCCACCAACCTTAAGGGTATCCGTGGTTTTCTAGGGCATGCAGGTTTTTACCGTCGCTTCATAAAGGATTTCTTTAGCATTGCTCGTCCTCTCACGGAGCTCCTTGCTAAGGACGCTCCTTTTGTGTTTTCTGATGTCTGCTTGCTAGCTTTTAACAGGTTAAAGGAAGCCCTCATCTCAGTGTCAATTATACAACCGCCAGATTGGAATCTACCATTTGAGTTGATGTGCGATGCTAATGACCAAGCGGTGGGAGTCGTTCTTGGCCAAAGAAAAGAAGGAAAGCTCCATGCGATATACTACGCCAGCAAGACTCTGGATGATGCTCAAAAGAATTACTCTACTACAGAGAAGGAGCTGCTGGCCGTGGTTTACTCCATCGAGAAGTTCAGATCGTATCTCTTGGGGTCTAAGGTAATTATTCACACGGACCACACAACATTGAAATACCTATTGAGCAAGAAGGATGCAAAGCCGCGCTTGATACGATGGATCCTCCTCCTTCAAGAATTTGATATAGAAATCAAGGACAAGAAAGGAGCTGAGAATGTAGTGGCGGACCACCTTTTGAGGTTGATTCAAAGGCATGGGGATGACAGTTTACCAATCGATGACTCCTTCACTGGCGAGCAGCTATTTGCAATGACCTCCTCTGAAGCCCCTTGGTACGCAGATATAGTCAACTACTTGATAAGCGACATAATCCCGCATGGGTTGGTAACCTATTCGAGTAGGAAATTCCTACATGACGCCAAGAGCTACTTTTGGGATGACCCGTACTTGTTCAGAATATGTGCCGATGGGATCATAAGACGATGTATTCCAAAAGAAGAGGCGACCTCGATCATATCATATTACCACGATCAACCATGTGGGGGACATGCAGCGGTCACCAAAACCACGGCAAAAATCCTCCAAAGTGGCTTCTATTGGCCCACCATCTTTAGAGATGCGAATGAATATATCAAAAAATGCGACAGGTGCCAAAGGACGGGAAACATCATGAAAAAGAATGAAACACCCCTTTAGGGCATCTTGGAGATAGAGCTGTTCGACTGTTCGGGCGTCGACTTCATGGGACCCTTTTCGTCGAGTAACGGCAACAAGTACATCTTGGTTGCCATTGATTACGTCTTGAAGTGGGTGGAAGCCATAGCCACCCCGACAAACGACACAAGGGTAGTAGCCAAATTCTTCAAGAATACAATCTTCCCCCGTTTTGGAGTCCCAAGGATAGTTATAAATGATAGAGGGAGCCATTTTATCGAGAAGAAGTTCGAGTCGATGCTCGAGAAATACAGAGTTCATCACAAGGTCGGCCTCGCTTATCACCCTCAAACGAGTGGCCAAGTGGAAGTGTCCAATAGAGAAATCAAGAGCATCCTAGAGAAGACAGTGAGCGCTTCAAGGAAAGACTGGTCTCAAATGTTGAGCGATGCCCTTTGGGCATACCACACCACGTTCAAGACCCCCATCAGAACAACCCCCAACATGCTAGTGTATGGAAAATCTTGCCACCTTCCAATAGAATAGGAGCACAGAGCATATTGGGCAATAAAGAAGATGAACTTTGACTACAAGAGCGCCGCCACGAGACGATCCTTGCACAACAACGATCTTGACGAAATCTGGTGACACGCCTATGAGAATGCAAAGATATATAAGGAGAGGACCAAAGTCTATCATGACAAGAACATTACGGTGGTTCACCATGATGTCGGTGACCAGGTACTCTTCTACAATTCAAGACTACGTCTCTTCCCTGGGAAACTAAAATTGAGGTGGTCCGGCCCCTACAAGATAGTGAGTTTACCTCCAGGGGTACCGTAGAACTTGAAGGAAAGAACGGCAGGCTCAATGTGAACGGCCAGAGGAAAAAGCCATACATAGCGGGAGAGCCAATTGGGCGAGAGGAGACATACTTCCTCGAGGAATGCCCCACTATTCGTTGAAGATCTGGAGAGGGTCGAGCTCATGACTCAAAACGAGCGCTTATCGGGAGGCAACCCGACTTTCTATCTCTTAGATTTTATTTTTTAGCTTTTTCTTGCCTTATCAAATAAAAAAATTATAAAAAGCTGAAAGTTCTTCCTTCCTATAGGTTGAACGTTGAGGGGAATGCGCAAAATGATGTATTGAAGGCAAGGGAACCATGAGAAGAGCAGCCAGGAGAAGAACAGGCTTGGGGGAAAAGAGCTACATGTGACTTGACCGAGTAGACCCTACTCGGTCGAGTAGCTGATAATGTAGGAAGCAGTGGAAAAAACAGGGTTTTGTCTACGTGGCCCGAGTAGTCCCTACTCAGTCGAGTAGCCATCTTCTCGAACGAGTAGCCACTTGATCGATCGAGCTGAGGAAAGCACAGTAAAATAGAGGAAATCAGTGTTCTGTCTACACTGCCCGAGTAGCCCCTACTCGGTCGAGTATCCACCTACTCGACGGAGCAGCGGGAAAGTGCAGCAAAATGGAGAAAATGGTGTTCTGTCTATGCGGCTCGAGTAGCTCCTACTCGATCGAGCAGCTGAGGGAGTATTCTAAACTTAAATTTCCTTATATTTTTAATTATTTGACTCGACCGAGCCGATGTATCTGCTCGGCCCGAGCATCACCGACTTAATTCATGCGGGGCCCATATTAAGCCCGATCGAGTTATATAAATCCCAACCCGATCTTTACCCTTAGTCTAATCGTTTTAATCCCCTAAAAATTACCTCGAGCTCCCAACCCTCCTTACTCGTTCGACACCACCGGCCACTACCCCCACCGTCTCTGCTGCCGTCAGCGCCGCCCGGTCCTCGCTGCCCTTCGGTCCGCCTATCCACCTCTCTTTCCCCATCTCTCTCTCCCTACCCCTCTCCACTTCTCTCTCTCACTCCCCATTTCTATCCTCCCCCAGCTCCAGCGACCACCGGAGCTACGCCGCCAGTGCTACCCAGCTCCGGCAACATGCCCTTCTCCCTGCCCCCTCTTACCCACCCTCACCCCCTCTCACTCTCCGCTCCTCGCCTGAGTCGCCGCCGGAGGCCACCACTCCGGCCACCTCCGGTAACCCCAATTTTCTCCTTTTTCACCTCTTTTGTGTGTTTTTCGAGGATCCATGTGCTAAACGAACCCCAAACCCAAATCGATTTCTATATCTATCTATTATACCCCTAATGCTCCATACGTTTTGAATATTACTCGCTGATATCTCCATTTCATGCACAGTTTGTTTCTGGGAGCTTAGGGGAGCCCATGGGAGCTTCTAGAGACTGATTCGGGCTTCGCGGAGGCGTTGTCTTCGCACGCTTCCATTGCTTGCACTCGCGGCGTGTCGTGGTATACTCTTTCCTTTATTTTGCACACGCCGCACTTTTCACGCTTTTCGGCGCGCGCGCGTGGGGCCCATATGCCGCCCCGGACACGGCCGCGGTCGAAGAGAGCTTCCGCCAAGCGGAAGCGGTCGGATGACGCTGGCCCCTCCCACGAGTTGAAGGACTCTCCTCCGCCTTCTCCACCACACCCCACACACCCCGCACCGACTGCAGGCCCTACACACCCCGCGCAGCCTGCAGAGCCCGCACAGCCCGCGCACCCCGCACAGCCGCTCCCTGCCGCTCCACAGCCACCACCACCGGCTCCACTTATCGGGCCGCTCGGGATCACGTTCCGAGACGACGCACACCGCGTCGCTTTCGAGCGTATCTCCCAGCGCTCGATCGTACCCTCCAGGTTTGCACACCTTGCCGACCTAGGACGCCTGGGGGTACTAGAGGGGATGCTCACGTTGTACGACAACGTGGGCTGGCGAGATTTCTTTGAGGTGTCGGCGGACACGTTTATCCGCCCGACACTTGAGGTACTTAGTTCGATCGCCCGGACCGACGAGGGATGCTCGTTTCGGTTCATGGACCGGGAGTGCCAGGTCACTCTCGGTATGATGAGGGCCTTTTTCTCGTGGCCCGATGTCCCCGGGGCCGATCGAGGTTATGCCCCCACCCATATCCCCCCACCTTCCTTCGACGCCGGTGCCTTCTGGGCCCGGATTACGGGTCTTCACGCTGCCTTTGACCCTAGTAGGGCCAAGGCCTCGGCCATTGTCCACCCCTGCCTCCGTATAGCTCAGCGCCTAATGGCGACGACCTTTTTGGCCAGATATGAGCCGGGCACAATGTCCACGCCAGAGCTCTACATGCTCTACGCGATGACACGGCCCAGAGCTCTATCTAGGGATGGCGATGATCTGGTCCCTGCCGTCGTTATTGATGTCACGGCTTGGTTTTTGGACCGCATCATTGTATCGGTGGGCGCTCGCTCACCAATATGCTGCGGTGGCCTGATCACCTTGCTTGCCCTTATGACCGGCGAGGACTTCCCTGACGACCTACGACGAGCACCGGGCCCCACTTCTCTGTCGATTGATGTTATGGCCCGGATGAAGATGCTTCGTCCGCACGGTGAGCGACACTGGGTCTGGCTGCACGGCCCTTACGGTGCCGATTACATGATTCTTCCGAGCCCAGCTCGGACTCAGATTGCACCGGCCCATGTGGACTGGCTCCCTGTGATGGATGTTCTCATCCCAGCCGCTTACGTGCTCGAGGCCGAGGAGGCCGAGCAGGCCCACGCTGCCCACGCTGCCCACGCTGCCCCCCGCAGACCCTGTTGCCCCTACCGAGCATGCTGCCCCTGTTGATCCCGTGGCCCCTCAGCCTATCTCCGATGTTTCTGATGCTCCAGACACCTCTGTCCCCACCTCTGTCGGTGTCGGAAGTACCTTCGCTGAGCCCACTTCCACTGCTTCCACGCCTGTCACCACCATCACTGGCCCTCTGTCTGTCGAGCCCGTTTCTTCTGCCCCACCCGAGCACGCCTCGCCGACCATAGTTGAGTGTGGAGAGCCCTCTGTCCCCACTGCTGCTGTATTTTCCGAGAGTGTCGTGGCGTCTGTCCACACTTCTGTACCACCGACCTCTCTGGCCGTCTCGCCGCCACTTTTGTATTCTTCTTTCGCTGCTGCTGCCTCCACTTCTCACCGTCCTGCCCAGCCTCGCACTGAGGCCAGGCCCACATTTGCGAGCGCAGCACCTTTCGTTCCCCTACCCGCTGAGCCCGTCACCTACGCCACCAGAGTACGCCAGCCCCGACCTGCACAGCCCCGACCGGTGCGTCCCTCTGCACCACCTCCCCCTGACACTGTACTTCAGAGCATTCGTGCTCTCGAGGGGGCGGTGAGTGGCCTCAGAGGCGACCTTCGGACCCTGTCCGCCACCGTCACTGCGATGGCAGGCCGCTTTGACCTGCTCCCGTAGATTCACTACTGCCTTACACAGGTCCTGGAGCGTCTTCCCCGCGTACCCGTACCCACCCAGCAGGTTCCCACCCACACTTCCACACACACTCAGCATACTTCCACTCCCACACCCACCCCCGCTCAGCAGCCACTACCACCACCACCTCCTCCGCCTCAGGACGGAGACGGCGCAGCACCACCTTCTTAGGCACCCTTGATGCCATCGCTTCTTTTTGCCGTTGTGCTACCCGTCTCTGCTGGGTCCTGATGCACTTTTGTCCACCCCCCTCCCCTCACTATTTCTCTGATACGCATTTTCTATATATATCTTTTTATATCTTTTTTGGGAGAGAGGGAGAGTTTTTGGTGCCACACCTATATCTCTGTATCACTCCTATTTCTGCATGCATCATGTCCGCATCATCTTTTCCGTTTCATTATTTTCTTATTTTCCATCATGCATGCATACTCACTTACCCCTCACATTACTTGTCTCTCGGTGTGCCACACTTTGCACATTGAGGACACTGTGTCATTTAGCTTGGGGGAGTGAGTTCTCACGTTCTTTTTTCGATTTGCCACCTTTATTTTTAGTTTTTCACACCATTCTCTGCTTTTGCACTTATTTTCATCATTTTTTCTTTTATTTTACCATGCATCACGTTTTTCTTATTTTTCTGTGTGCCGCATTGTAAATAGTTCTATTTTCCCTTTATCTTTATTTCTTTCTTTTTCATCTCATGCTAGAGATGACTTTTCTATGATGATGATGACGTGGAGTTAGCTTACTCTATTTGCATGCTTTATTTGTCATGTCTTAGACTTTATTTCTGATATCATATGCTATGACTTGCCTTGCATTTAGAGATAGTAACCCACACTTTTTCCACATGAAAATGGATGAAATTTTATTATTAGCTGAGTCTGAATATTCATATGTATGCTATCGCAGAAAACACACCAAGATTCACGCATTGAATGCCTATATCTGGAGTAGTGATTTCTTTTCCTATATCACTTCTATATGCATGAATTGTACATTTCACTTCAGGATGATTGAATGATGTTAGCTATGATAAATCTGGATTAGTTAGCTTTTTTGTGATCGAAACTGAGTAGATTAGATTACCCTGCTGAAGTTGTCGTGCATGTCTTATAGAGTGAACCGAGAGATATGTTTATTTCTTTCTCCACAAATCTTGAACATCATTTCTCTACTTTTAAAATCATTGGTGAATCTCCCCTTAGCGATTCTATTATATGGCATTTCCCCCGCTATTAATTCCTAGCTCCAAATTTCCCGAAAAAAAAGAGAAAATATTCTTGTATATCGTTATCTCTCTTTGAGTTGGGATCGTTGTGTATATATACTCTTTCAAAAAAAACAAAAGAAAAAGAAAAGAGGAAAAATCTGTTGAATATTGGACTCCCCGGATTTGGTTTTGATGATGAGCAACCATAAATAATCCATGAACTAACAATTTGTGAGCGCAGTATTGGAGATCGTCGCCAAATTCACGAGAACATTCAAAGCGACATCTCAACACTTCCCAAAGCTCGTATTCATGCCTAAAGCTTCGTTGAAGCTCTTGCGCCGTTTTGGAAGTTATGAAGATTCAATCGAAGCTCTCGAAGACCGTTTATTAAGGTTTTATTTATAGTCTTTTTAGCTTCGATATATAGAATGTTAAGCCTTGAGTATATCTTACCATTCTAACTTCATAACGCTCATATCGTAGCTCTAGGATCTTAGTACAAGTTCATTCTAACTCCCTCGAAGCGTCGCGCTTCGATTCGGACTTGTATGTGCATGTTAGTTGGTACAAGAACAAGTACTGACCGACTAGATGGTGATCTAGTCGGTCAGCAACTCTTCTTGGACCGACTAGTTTGATTCCTTAATTTCTTGGACTTTACTGTTTACAGTTAGTCGGTCTACGTTGACTCACCGACCGACTAGTTTGTGAACTAGTCGGTCAGTGATGCTTCTTTGACCGACTAGTTGTGACTTACTGTTCATGCTAAATTTCTCCTAAGCTACTGTTTATCGTTAGTCGGTCTAAGAACGTTTGGTGATCGACTAGTTGACAATCTAGTCGGTCAACTTTTGTTCTTGGACCGACTAAGTCAACTTGTGTTCAGACTATTTCATTTTGCCTCTTAGTCGGTCTACGTTCACTGACTGACCGACTAGTTGTGAAACTAGTCGGTCAGACAGTCTTCTTGGACCGACTAGATTTCTAGGTCTGAAATTCTCTTTCTTCTCAGTTCCTCTCTTAGTCGGTCCATGCTGTTTGACTGACCGACTAGTTGATGAACTAGTCGGTCAGTGATTGTTCTTTGACCGACTAATTCTCACAGATTTCTATCCGTTGGAGAATGACCTAAGTTGTTTTTATGGGACCCTATAAATACGAACCTAGGTCATTTCTATCTAGGTTAGAGCTTCCATTCAGAGATTCATTGAGATCAAAAGAGATAGCCATTCTCACTCAAATCTAAAGCTCTCTTCCTCACAAGAAACCCATTCTCTCTCATTTCTAGATCTAGAATCCATCTAGAGAGAAGCTTGTTCTTGGTGAGCTCTTCAAGCTATTGCTTGATCCAAGTCTCCAAATCATCCCTAGGCACCGATTGCTGGTCATTTCCTTGGTGCTAGGTCTTGGTGACTTCATCTTCCTCAAATCCTCCATTTCACCTATTGGGTAAGAAAAACTCAAGGTATAGGATTTTGTGGTAAGTTTGCTTATTTCAATATAACTCATTTATATTGCTTGTTGATTCTCTCGGTTGTGAGAGAAGGTTGTGATCCCGGGTTGTGGGATTCACTATTGCCGTTGTTGTATGATTTGATCTTGTGAAGGTTTTTCACAAGATATTCATAGTGAAAATCTTGAGTTAGGGTTTCTAACTCAAGTATCCGGAGGGGATCCGGGTGGTTGGGACGTAGGATCACCGGGAACAAGTCGGGGAGACTTGGGTGGATCCGAACCCATTAACATCATTTGTTTGCATTGTTAATTTTGTTGTTGTCATTCAATTTAAGCTTCCGCAAATTGATTTGGTAGTTGTTTGCAATTTAATTTGGAATTATACTCCTTATTATTTTAAAGTACTATTCACCCCCCCTCTAGTACTTGTGCAGTAGCTGGTAGGGCATTACATTTGGTATCAGAGCCAGATACTTAGCTATGTCTGCCAACGACAACAAGACCGTGCGTCCACCTTCCAATTATGACACCTTCAGGAACCGAGAAGGAGCATCTTCGGTGATGGAAGGACATTCCTCTACGAGGCCTCCATTCTTCAACGGTACCAACTATGGGTACTGGAAATGCCGGATGGAAACCTTCCTCTAGAGTGCATCGTTATGGAGGACCACAATGAAGGAATACATTGAACCCGAAGAAGATGACTTTGAGAAATGGTCTACCGCGGAGATCGCCGCGGAGGTAAGCAATGCCAAGGCAATGAACGCCTTGCAATATGCATTGGAGCCCGAGGACTTCAATAAGATATGCACATGTAAGAGTGCATATCAAATTTGGAACTCCCTCCTCATTCTTCATGAAGGGACGAGTAGGGTAAGAGACTCTAAACTCGTAGTCGTAAACAAAGATTACGAAATGTTTCATATGCAACAGGGCGAGAAGATGAAAGAATATTACGCTCGCTTCGTTGACATAATAAACGAGTTAGAGGCCCTCGGCAAGTCCTACACTCAAAAGGAGAAGTGCTCAAAGCTTATTGAAGGACTTCCCTCTTCTTGGGAAAAACGTACCTTCGCCATCGAGGAAGGTAATGACATGAACAAATATACCGTAGTTCAACTAATGGGTACTTTGATGTCATACGAGGTACGCAAAGATAGCAAGGTGAAGCTACAAGAAAAGATGAAGTCCTATTTGAACCAAGATGCGCCTAAGAAAAAGGCGATTGCATTCAAGGCGGCTTCATCCACCTCTACCGATGATGAGGACTCGGAAGAAGAAATGGACATGGAATCCATTGCACTCATGGCAAAGAAGTTCAATCGCTTCTTCCGAAAGGGTAACTTCAAACAAAAATCTAAGTTTACTTCTACTAACGCCTCTCCACCTTTGTGCTTTAAATGCAACAAGCCAGGACACATCAAAGCGGATTGTCCTCAAAACAAGCAAAAGGAGAAGTGGAAGGCGCCGAAGTTCGACAAGTCAAAGAAGTACAAAAAGGGGTACAAAAAGGGACTTGTCGGAGCAACATTCACCGACTCCGAGGATTCCTCAAGCGGAGAGTCGGATGATGAGAAAGTGGAGCAAGCGCACATGTGCTTCATGGCAAGAGAGGAGCATGATCAAGGATCTTCCTCCTCCGATGATAGCGACGACGAAGGCGATGAGGTAACTATGGATGATCTTAGGGATGCTAACTCTCATTTATGGTCTAAATACACAAAATTAGTAAATCGATATACTAAAGTAAAAGATGACCTAGCTAGCATTCAAACCTCGCCTAAGACTATCATCACCAACAACGACACCGTTGTTGAAGAGTTAAGAAATGAGATTGTTAATCTCAAATCTAAACTTGAACATGTTAGCATTGATGATCCGGAAGAACATAGGATAGCGGATTTTACTTCTCAAAACTCGACTTTGAGTATTGAGAACGAGAATCTTAAATCTCGTGTTTATGTGCTCACATCGCAAGTATCCACATTAGATACTTCTATGCGTTCTCTCAAAGAGAAATATGAGAACACATTAGGCCGAATCAATAGATTCAATAAGGGTAAGGACCATTTGGATAAAATCCTAAGTGACTTACTTCCGGCCAATCACCACATGGTTTGGGGTATACGATGGGATGTCCATCCAAAGCAGCCACTACTTTTGTTAGGCCAACTTCCGGTGACTCTACGAGTGGTAGTAAACACTCTATTGGTAGTTCATCTTCCAATGGTGCTTCCACCTCGTCCACACCCTCTTTTGGAAAGAAACCCACTTTGGGTGGACCTCCAAAGAAGGGGCATGCTTATATGTACACAAATACCATGCCACGTAGGAACACACGTCCTACTCCACCATCTCACATATATGATGATTTCTATGCTACACGTTCACGGGCACGTACACACCATGTGAGACACCCTCACGCACGTGTTCCCACACATGCATATGTTCACCCACCTCATCGTATGAATAATTCTCGTCATGCACCATTCCATCATGTTCCGTATGCCTATCCACGTCATGCATCACGTAGAAACCAACAACGCATGCATGCACCCAATAGGATGATGGCTCCCAAAATTTTCACTATTTGGAGCCCAAAGGACACAAGCATGGATGAAAAACAAGTATATATGAATGCTTATTTTTCGGATGTTGTGCATAGTAGAAATTATGTGGGGAAGTCAAAGTCCAATTGGACTTGGCTTCCAAAGGTCTAACTTTTGAGGACCCAATGACCTTGGGTACCATGATATGAAATTTTCTATCTTTAGGTACTCAAGGAAAAGAAAAAGAAGAGGATCAACAAATTTAAATTTAGCTCCAAAGGGAATTGGATACTCGATAGCGGGTGTTCAAAACACATGACGGGTGACGCTCAATTGCTCTCCGGAGTGGTTCCCATTGCAAATGAAAATCGTGTCGTATTTGGAGGCAACGAGAGCGGAACCATCGTCGGTGTTGGTAAAGTGGGTAACCCTTCTAGACCCTTAATTAGTGATGTCTATCTAGTTAATGGTTTAAATCATAATCTCATTTCAATAAGCCAACTTTGTGACAAAGGTTACAAAGTTAGCTTTGCGAAAGGATTGTGTCATATTTCAAATGATAATAATAAATTATTATTTTCCGGCACACGCCATAAAGATATTTATATTTTGGATCTTCCTAAGTCATATGAACAATGTCTCGTTGCCAACATAAGTGAACAACACTTATGGCATCGACGCTTTGGACATGTGAACTTTGGAACACTATATAAGCTTTCGAAATTAAATTCCATTAAAGGTTTTCCGAAGCTCGTTTTCGAAAAGAAAAGTTTTTGTGATTCTTGTCAACGTGGCAAGCTTCCTAAATCTTCATTTAAACCTAAGAAAAGCATTTCTACGAAACGGCCACTAGAGCTATTACATCTAGATTTATTTGGGCCAACTAGAGTTGCTTCCTTAGGAAATGCAAGATATGGACTAGTCATCGTTGATGATTATTCAAGATTTACATGGGTATTTTTCTTATGTAATAAAAATGAAGCTTTTGAAAACTTCACAATATTTGTGAAGAAAGTACAAAATCTCATCGGAACCACCATTGTCACTATTCGTAGTGATCATGGGGGTGAATTTGAGAATGAGTCTTTCTCAAATTTTTGTGATGATCTTGGAATTACTCACACGTTTTCTTTCCCTCGCGCACCTCCTCAAAATGGTGTTGTTGAGAGGAAGAATAGAACGCTTGTGGAGTGTGCTCGCACTATGCTCGAAGATAGTCAACTTGGTTATCAATTTTGGGCGGAAGCGGTACACACCGCTTGTTATGTGTTTAATAGAATACTTTTGAGGCCCGGCACCAAACAAACTTGCTATGAATTGTTGTTTGGTAGATTGCCTCAAGTTAAACATTTTCGTGTTTTCGGCGCAAAATGTTTCATTAAAAACACATATGATAATTTGGACAAGTTTGATCCGAGATCGGATGAGGGGATATTTGTTGGGTATTCCTCACGTAA
Organism: Scilla litardierei; assembly: GCA_030789695.1. NCBI lineage: Eukaryota > Viridiplantae > Streptophyta > Magnoliopsida > Asparagales > Asparagaceae > Scilla > Scilla litardierei. The sequence continues at coordinate 75,784,264 of CM061139.1, forward strand.
CAAAGCCTACTGGATATACAACAAAAGATCCTCTACGATCGAGGAATCACTTCATGTCTCTTTTAATGAGAATTTTACTACTTCTAGAATTTCAAATGATAATGATTCTATGGATGTTTTATGTGATTCGTTTGAAAATTCTAAGTCTATTGATTCAATTGATTCTATTGAGACTAACCCGACCAATGAAGTTGTTGAGAATGTGCCTAGTGATCAAGGTATTCCCAAGCGGCTTCATACCGTTCGTGACCATCCCCATGAGCAAGTCATTGGCAATATTAATGATAGTGTCAAGACGAGACCTCAAGTCCACCACTTCGTCAATTGTGCCTTTGCCTCATCGATAGAACCAAAGAATATCGTTGAAGCGTGCGAAGATAGTGCTTGGATCCTTGCCATGGAGGAGGAACTCATTCAATTCGAGAGGAATGAGGTATGGGAGCTTGTTCCTTTGCCATCGAAGAACCACACCGTCATAGGGACAAAGTGGATCTTCAAGAACAAAACCGACGAAAATCAAGTCGTCATCCGGAACAAAGCTAGGTTAGTTGCTCAAGGCTATCGCCAAGAGGAAGGTATCGATTTCAAAGAATCCATCGCTCCGGTAGCTAGATTAGAATCAATTAGACTTTTATTGTCTTATGCATGCCATAAAAATTTTAAGTTATTTCAAATGGATGTTAAAAGTGCATTTTAAACGGAGATGTTGTTGAGGAAGTTTACGTTTCTCAACCTCCGGGCTTCATAAATGAAAAATTTCCAAATCATGTTTTTAAACTAAAGAAAACTCTTTATGGTTTGAGACAAGCTCCTCGAGCTTGGTATGATCGCCTAAAGAATTTTCTTTTGGATTTGAATTTTAAAATGGGCGAAGCCGATTCTACACTTTTTGTTAAGCATGCGAATAATGATATTTTATTAGTTCAAATTTATGTTGATGATATCATTTTCGGTGCTACTAACTTCACTCTTTGCGAAGAGTTTTCTAATGTTATGAAGGACCAATTTGAGATGAGCCACATGGGCGAACTCAAATATTTCTTAGGTCTCCAAATTCGCCAATTGAACGATGCAATCTTCATCCACCAAACGAAGTATACGGTGGAGTTGCTTAAGCGATTTGGAATGGAAAGTGCTTCCGGGAAAAAGACTCCAATGAGCACGACTACGCATCTTGACAAGGATACGGGCGGTAAGGATGTAGACATTCGTCTATATCAAGGTATGATAGGTAGTTTACTTTATCTTACCGCAAGTAGGCCCGATATTATGTTTGCCGTATGCGTATGTGCTCGTTATCAGTCTCAACCTAAGGAGTCTCACTTAGTAGCGGTAAAGCGTATTTTCCGTTATCTAAGTTACACTTTAGATTTTGGATTACTTTATCCGAAATCTAGCACGTATGAGTTAGTCTCATACAGTGATGCCGATTATGCGGGATGCAAATCCGACAGGAAAAGTACCAGTGGCACTTGCCATTTTCTAGGAAATTCTCTTGTCTCTTGGTTTTCCAAGAAGCAAAATTCCGTATCACTTTCAACCACCGAGGCGGAATATATTGCCGCCGGTGCCGCTTGTGCCCAGGTTCTTTGGATGAGACACACTTTGAAGGATTTTGGTATTCACTGTGATACTAGCCCTATCATGGTGGATAACCAAAGTGCTATCTGTCTTTCAAAGAATCCGGTGCACCATTTCCGATCAAAACACATAGATGTCCGACACCATTTCTTAGATGATCATGTTGCTAAAAAGGACATCATTTTAGTGTACGTTGAAACCCAAAAGCAAATCGCCAATATTTTCACGAAACCCCTAAAGGAGGACTCCTTTGTGCGGTTGCGTCGAGAATTGGGGATTATGGGTGAATCCGAGATATAGGATTCATATTTCATTCAATTATCTTGCATGGTATTATATTTTACGATATTTCATTCATGCTAGATTTATTGAATTTTTGGGAATTTTATGTGATATGTTTGAATTTATGATCGAATTCGTATTTCAATGTCGTATTTAAGATTTCGACGTTTTATGGGGTAATTTAGATGACTAATGAGAGTGTTAAGATGTTTCATCCAAGTGGTTTGTGAAGAAAAATCAATTATCAATTTTTGGACTCTTCTAGTCGGTTTCAGTTCATTTGTCAACCGACTAGATGCTCATCTAGTCGGTCAGCAAATGAACTCAGACCGACTAGATCAAGCTTTCATCTAACTCTTTTCATTTTCTTTCTTTAGTCGGTCACAGTACATTTACCGATGAATATACTGTGACCGACTAATTCTAGCCCTAAAAATCCCTGTTTGCCTCTGTTTCGACTTAGTCGGTTCAAGCTCATTGACCAACCGACTAGATCGTGATCTAGTCGGTCAGTGCTTGAACTGTGACCGACTAAGTGGGTTAGGGCAAATGCGTCTTTTCGATTTCCAGACCGACTTATACTCATTTCGTCCGACTAAAAATGTTTTTAGTCGGTATTCCCTCCAGCTCAAGCCCGCAAAAACCCTCTCCCCTCTCGAGCCCCTTCGTATTCCCGTCGACTCCGGCCAGATCTCCGGCCATCCCCGCCGTCCGCCGCCGTCGCCTCCTCCTCCTAGGTATCTCCCTCCTCCTCCTATGTCGATTCCTACTCTAGGGTTTGTTTTATATCTCATCTAGGGTTCTAGCTCCTAGGGTTTCAAAGTTCTCCTAGGGCTTGTGTATTTCGGGTTTTCCTCTCTTAGGGCTTGTGTGTTAGCTTCTAGGGTTTGTGCTAGGGTGTTTGATCTTCCCGTCGTTTGGTTGTACTCGTCGTGCCACGACCATGGCAAAGACGAGGATTCCTATCGCCTCTTCTGGGGCTTCTCCTATGTCTATAGGGCCTTCCGACCCTAGGAATCCGCCTAAGCCTAATCGTCGTGCCAAATCAACCCAAGCTTCTACGTCTTCGCCTCCTCTGAAGAAGCAGAGGACGGCGACCGTCAAACCCCGTAAATCTAAGACCAAGAAGGCCATACTCCACTCACCCTCTACTCCTCCCGATTCCGATAATGAATTTATCCCTGAGGATGAGCCTAGCCCTAGGGAACCCACTCCTCCACTTCGTCCTAGGACTCGCCAGCCAAAGGGAAAGGGCCCAATGCCAGCGGGGGGTGTTGACATATCGTTGTGTCGCGACGACCCTATGTGTCTCGCGGCCTACAACCGTATTGAACACTGCCCGATGCTATTGGAGCACTACGTTCAGTTTTCGGATTTCCTTGGCCTAGCAGACCTCCTCTCCTATAGTGGTCTCCTTGATTATCTCCGATACGATCTTAAGGCCAATCCTAAACCATATCCTCGCCTTGTGAAATTGTTTTATGCCAATCGTGTTTGAGGCCAGTACGATGCTAGTCACTCCATCAAGACTACTGTCTTGGGAACTCCTATAGTTCTCACGGCAGAAATCTTGGGGGAGATTCTTGGCTGCTCGTCGTCTGGTCTCCTGCCTTCAGACATTTCCGTCGACGATATATCTTCCTTGGATCAGTCCGTTCTTTCTGACATCTTCCATGTGATCCCTCCTGCCTTCATTGGAGTTCCTTCAAAATCGTTCAAGCCAAATGCCTGGGTTCTGAATCTTATTCTGAAGTCGTGCTTGCTTCCCAAGTACGGCTCGTCTTCACTTCCATCCCAGCCATTTTTGAAGCTCATATACGCTCTATTCTTGGGTTGCGAGATTAATTGGGCTCGCGTTATACTCGATTAGATGGACTCTTTCGAGTGTATACGCAAGACCAATAAATCTGCACATATTCCATACCCTTGTCTGTTGACCCTCGTGTTTCGTCATTTCCGAGTCCCTCTCCCTCCTGACGATGAGCGTCCCTTGGGTACTCCTCTAAACGCGACGGCCGTTAAGAAATCTCTAGCGGCGCTTCGTCACGTGCAGAGGTCTACCGCATCTGCTTCCCAGTCTACTCCGTCAGCTGCTGCAGCCCCCGCTCCTCCTGCCACATTAGACGATGTCGTACGCCTTCTTCGTCAGCACGACTCTCGTTTGGCTCGTACTGAGGAGGTCGTCTATCGTATGGCTCGTATGATGGGGATTGATCTTCCTCCTTCAGTTTCTGAGGCCGAGGAGATGGACGATGAGGAGCTTGACGAGTTTGTCACTTCCTTAGCCCGTGGCGATGAGGCCACTGCTGCTGCTGCTGCTACCACTTCGGCTCCTGGAGATGGCACCACTTCCGGTGCTCCAGAGACTTCTGCTTCAGCACTTCAGACTTCTGAGCCTGCTGCTGACCCTGCTGTCGAGCCTGCACATCTATCTCCTGCTGCTGTTGAGACCCCTGCTGTTGCGACCCCTGCTGTTGAGCACGTCGTTTCCACTCCTACCCCGACGATCCCGTCTGTTGAGACGCCTCTTCTCCCTGCAGAGCCTGAGTCCACTCCGTCGACTGGACCCACGGAGACTGCAGATCCAGCCACTTCCTCGTGATCGTTTGCTCCGAGGACTCTCCACTGCTCATTGGATGATTTACCTTTTTGAGAGTGTTTTATTTTGGGTTAGGATGGAGATTGATGGTTGTTTTGATGTACTTTTGGAGTTTTCTGGATGTCGGTTGGATATTTTGATGTGTTGTATTTTGATGTACTTTGGATATTGATGATGATGTTATATTTTGATGTGGACGATGATGTTGTACTTTTTGATGTTTATATAGAAGATGTGTTGCATTTGATGTGATGTACATTTTTATATTTGATATCTTTTTGGATGTACTCATGATGTTATCATTTATATATACTCATCGATGTTCATGTTGTGATATTTACTTCGTCGTGCACATTAATTCTCATTCGATGTCCATGCTATGTAAAATCGTCGCTCGACGATTGAAAAACTTGGTTAAATAGATTGATATTCTATAATTGTATAGAATTGTTTTCCATGCACAAATTTAACCAAGAATATTGAATATTGGAGAGTATGTTTCATTATTCAATAAATAAAAAAATTTATTATTACCAAATATTGTTTTTGATGATTTTGATTATCGCTTTTTGATAATGGACAATTTGGCACACCTTGATTTGATTTTATCATTTTTTTTCCCTTGGTGTCAATTAGTTCCATCGTCATTGTCTACGACTCCCGATGTTGGATTTTCCATTTCCTAGTTGTTGTCGTTGTATGCCCCCCATTTTTGGGATAATGCCAAAGGGGGAGAGATAATGATAATAAATAGCGCAAATGAAAATTTAACTCAATTTCCAAGAATCTAGTTTGATATGTTAGATTCAGGGGGAGTTAAGATATATATAAGGATTTTCAAAATCTGATATTTCGAAAATCGATTCTCTTTATTTATCTTACTCATCTGATTGATGCAATTCATATATACTCATTTTGGAATTAACGTGTCATCAATGCAGGGGGAGTAAGTATTTTACATTTGAATCATTATTTTTTATTATTATTTATGTTGGTTTGTCATCACCAAAAAGGGGGAGAATGTTGAATATTGGACTCCCCGGATTTGGTTTTGATGATGAGCAAACATAAATAATCCATGAACTAACAATTTGTGAGCGCAGTATTGGAGATCGTCGCCAAATTCACGAGAACATTCAAAGCGACATCTCAACACTTCCCAAAGCTCGTATTCATGCCTAAAGCTTCGTTGAAGCTCTTGCGCCGTTTTGGAAGTTATGAAGATTCAATCGAAGCTCTCGAAGACCGTTTATTAAGGTTTTATTTATAGTCTTTTTAGCTTCGATATATAGAATGTTAAGCCTTGAGTATATCTTACCATTCTAACTTCATAACGCTCATATCGTAGCTCTAGGATCTTAGTACAAGTTCATTCTAACTCCCTCGAAGCGTCGCGCTTCGATTCGGACTTGTATGTGCATGTTAGTTGGTACAAGAACAAGTACTGACCGACTAGATGGTGATCTAGTCGGTCAGCAACTCTTCTTGGACCGACTAGTTTGATTCCTTAATTTCTTGGACTTTACTGTTTACAGTTAGTCGGTCTACGTTGACTCACCGACCGACTAGTTTGTGAACTAGTCGGTCAGTGATGCTTCTTTGACCGACTAGTTGTGACTTACTGTTCATGCTAAATTTCTCCTAAGCTACTGTTTATCGTTAGTCGGTCTAAGAACGTTTGGTGATCGACTAGTTGACAATCTAGTCGGTCAACTTTTGTTCTTGGACCGACTAAGTCAATTTGTGTTCAGACTATTTCATTTTGCCTCTTAGTCGGTCTACGTTCACTGACTGACCGACTAGTTGTGAAACTAGTCGGTCAGACAGTCTTCTTGGACCGACTAGATTTCTAGGTCTGAAATTCTCTTTCTTCTCAGTTCCTCTCTTAGTCGGTCCATGCTGTTTGACTGACCGACTAGTTGATGAACTAGTCGGTCAGTGATTGTTCTTTGACCGACTAATTCTCACAGATTTCTATCCGTTGGAGAATGACCTAAGTTGTTTTTATGGGACCCTATAAATACGAACCTAGGTCATTTCTATCTAGGTTAGAGCTTCCATTCAGAGATTCATTGAGATCAAAAGAGATAGCCATTCTCACTCAAATCTAAAGCTCTCTTCCTCACAAGAAACCCATTCTCTCTCATTTCTAGATCTAGAATCCATCTAGAGAGAAGCTTGTTCTTGGTGAGCTCTTCAAGCTATTGCTTGATCCAAGTCTCCAAATCATCCCTAGGCACCGATTGCTGGTCATTTCCTTGGTGCTAGGTCTTGGTGACTTCATCTTCCTCAAATCCTCCATTTCACCTATTGGGTAAGAAAAACTCAAGGTATAGGATTTTGTGGTAAGTTTGCTTATTTCAATATAACTCATTTATATTGCTTGTTGATTCTCTCGGTTGTGAGAGAAGGTTGTGATCCCGGGTTGTGGGATTCACTATTGCCGTTGTTGTATGATTTGATCTTGTGAAGGTTTTTCACAAGATATTCATAATGAAAATCTTGAGTTAGGGTTTCTAACTCAAGTATCCGGAGGGGATCCGGGTGGTTGAGACGTAGGATCACCGGGAACAAGTCGGGGAGACTTGGGTGGATCCGAACCCATTAACATCATTTGTTTGCATTGTTAATTTTGTTGTTGTCATTCAATTTAAGCTTCCGCAAATTGATTTGGTAGTTGTTTGCAATTTAATTTGGAATTATACTCCTTATTATTTTAAAGTACTATTCACCCCCCCCCCCTCTAGTACTTGTGCAGTAGCTGGTAGGGCATTACAAAATCCTCAATAAAAGATCCCATCTCACTTTCTTTCTTTCTTCTCTCTTTTCGTGTTCACTTTTATTGCTTTTGGAGCTTTATAGAAATGGGGATGTAAGTGTGAGAGAGTGACTACTTGACGTTGCACGACAACCTAGGCTAAGTAATATTCTATACTCGGTGAGATTATTTCTAGCTTTACGAAATCCAGAAATCTAAGCCTAGCATTCATATCATGAAATCCACACTTTTCTATTCTCTCTATTTCTATTGTGTGATACTCTTATACTCCTCATAGAAAGCATTCAATTGAAAAGTGTGTGATCTGTGATTTGTATACCGCTTTAAATGATTCAGACGATGTTAATTCTAAAATTATTCCGTTTTTCATGATTATATCGTTGTTCGTGGGTTTTCTATTTCTATTTGCACTATTATACTATGATATCAAAATAGAACTCTTTGACATGTATTTTTCATTCAGTGCATGCTATATGAGTAAGCGGAACCCACGTCCTGAGAAAATGATCTAGCAGCTTACCTCTTCGCTTCTTTCTTTCTTCTTTATTTTTATTTTTATTTCATTTTCCATTCTTCTCCGTTTTTCATTTTTTTCATTTTTCGCCGTTTTCGTTTTCCGAATCCACCGGGTTCGCCTTTTACTTATCTTCCTCGAGGACGAGTAAGAGGTAAGCTTGGGGGATTTTGATCACTCCTTATTTTACACTTTTTTCTCGCATGTTTGCATGCCGTTTAGATCGCCCAAATCATGTTTTTCACGATATATCGACGATATTGCGATGCTTTTCACGATTTGTTGTTTTTGTCGCATTTCAGGTGATTTGGGGCGATTTGGAGTGATCTCGAGATGCGCTTACTCCGGAGGGTCACCGACGACCTCCCCAAGGGGTATTTTGCTGTTGGAGAGGAGCGGAAGAAGAACGGACGTCGCAGGAGCGACGAGGAGGCCAAAACAAGCTGTTTGGGCATTTTTAGTGTCCCACTCGGCCGAGTGAATGAGTCACTCGGCCGACCAGCGAGACACCGCTCGGCCGACCAGATCGGATACGTTTCATACGTGCACTCGGCCGAGCGACGGAGACCACATCGGCCGAGTGACGAGATCCCGTCCGCCCGAGTGGCGCCCAGACGAAGCCATTCAAAAATCGCCAACTTACTGTTTTTCGGCTGCCTGAGCTTCAGAAGACCCACTCGGCCGAGTGGATAATCCCGACCGCCCGAGTACCAAGAAGCCATCGGCCGAGTGACGACAACTCACTCGGCCGAGCCGCCCCCGAAGTGAAGACCCCTGAAGATCGAGACTTACTGGAAATTTACAGGGTTTCTCACTCGGCCGAGCGACTTTTGTCACTCGGCCGAGTGCGACGCGCTGCCTGTAGCGAAAATTGCGGATTTCAGGCTGCGCAGGGGTATTTTGGTCACAGTTTTTGGACGATTTTGGGGGGTATTTAACCCCTGTTTTTACCCTAGTTTAGGGAGCTTTTCTCTTAGATTTTTTGCAGCTTTTTAGATTAACTTTTTAGCTTTATTCTTGTGATTGGAGAGGAGACAAAAGTTGATTTTTGTTGGATTATTTGAAGAACTCAATTGGTTTGTCTCTCTCTTCTCTAAAAATTCTATTTTTATTGCTTATCTCAATATTGTGATGAATTCTCTTGTTTATTTCATTGATTATTTTTGTGTTTGTGCTATGAATTGTGAGTAGTCTCCACGTCTTGGGGCGTGGGGATGAACCCTACAAGCCCAATTTCATATTTGTGACGATTTGGTAGAAATTTTGCTAGAATTGTTATTAGGGATTAGTTTGGGAGCGATTTACTACGGATAGCTAGGAGTTCATACCGATTGGGATTTGCAAGAGATTGGATCCCAACTCGATAGGAAACCCTAGAAATCCGAATTGGGTTGGAATCGAATTTCCGTAGTATCGGTTTGCAAGAGATTGGACCGATACTAGGGTTCCCGGTTGCAATTCCGTGCCGATACCCGTTTGCAAGAGATTGGACGGGTAGGAACTATCCCAACCTAGGTCGTGGGCCGAGTTTGCAAGAGATTGGGCTCGGTGCGCGATTGAACGATGATGTTGATCCTAATGCTAGCTTCCCTAGGCTAGGGTTTGCAAGAGATTGGACCCGAACCTAGGATAGCTATAGACCGGCAACAGCGCGAGAGCGTGAGCTTGGTTCTACATTCAGTTGCAACTAGTTCATCCAAAATCTTATTCTAGCAATTTTGATACCGATGAACCACATTTACGAAATACGGTGAGTAGCGGGAATTCCCCATTCCCTAGACGTTCTTTATTTGATTTGATATTTCCGTACTTTGTCTGACGATTGTGACCGGATCACCAAAGGCAAATTTCTCTCTTCTTAAATAGTCAGGTTGATTAGAACAAGCACGGTCATTCGTCCTCCCTGTGTTCGATAACCCGCTCGCTGCTATACCGTACGCTTGCGGTAAAACTACAACCGTTCTTTGGGTTACATCCCGGAGCGATCAAGTTTTTGGCGCCGTTGCCGGGGAGGCAATTGCGTTTGATCTTACCACCCTAGCTATTTCTTTTATTATTATTATTATTATTATTTTATTTCTTTATTTTACCTAACCCTTCCACGGTACTAATCATTTCTTTGAAACTCTGTTTTCCCATTGCATGTACACGAGATCTACGGCAGACCCTGAAGCTATATTATTTGATCCCGAGATCGAACGTACCGCGCGGAGAATTAGAGCGGAGAGGAGACAAAATCCGGAAGGGAGGTATATGACCAACCCGGAAACTGCGGACCAATTAGCGGCAAGAATGGCAAGGATAATTTCCATTCGCGATAGGCTCCGGCCTAAGACCTCTTCTACGACCTCATCCATTGCCATGCCGGAGTTGGCGGCTGACAAGAACTTTGAGCTGAAGACTGGACTAGTGGTTCTGATGCAGCAGGATCCATTTCATGGGAATGCCCATGAAAATCCTCACTACCACATCCAATTATTCTTGTCGAAGTGCGCCACATTTCAGATGCCGGGGGTCTCCATCGATGCCATCAGACTGCGTCTCTTCCCCTTCACGCTAAAAGACAAGGCACTCTATTGGTTGAGGACGCAGGCTGAGGGAGTCTTTACCACTTGGGACGAGTTGGCGAGTGCATTCATTGATAAGTTCTATCCGCCCTCCAAGAAGGAGAAGATTCGGAGCGCTCTCATGTCCTTCAAGCAAGGACCCCAAGAGACGCTCTATGAGGCTTGGGAGCGTTTTAAAGATCTGCAGCATCAATGCCCGCACCATAGCATTGAAGATTGGGAGCTAGTTCATAGCTTCTACAACGGTCTCCAACCGGGGACCAAACAAATTATTGATGCCGCGGCGAATGGTGCTATCTTATCAAAGACTCCCGAAGAAGCTACGGCCCTAATTGAGGAGATGGCCTCAAACAATCAACAATGGGGCGATGAGCGAGGACACTCTACGTCCTCCTTGAAGCCAACTAGTATCTATGAGGCGAAGGCCGTAGCGGAGCTTACAAGCAAGTTTGATTCTCTCCACAAGGTAGTGGAGAGACTGGAGAAGTTTATCACGGAGCCCCAAGGAACCCATTCCACCTCCGCGCCATCGAACCAAATGTGTGATTGGCAAGACCAATCTCAAGCCATGTACTCGGGAGGAGAGCAAGGAGAAGGATCCTTGGAGCAAGTACAATATGTTGTGGGGAACCAAGGGTATTAGGCCAATCCGGCCACAAGAAATCATCCCGGTTTCTCTTACGCCAACAATGAAGGAGCTTTGAACCCGCCGCAACAACCACCTCAACAAGCTCGACCACCACCCCCACCCCAACAACAACACTATCCACCGAGGGGGCCTCCACAACAAAGTTTCCAACCGAAGCAACAAGTTCCACCTTATAGGCCGCCCAGATACAATCAAGGGTGGAGAAATCAAAATCAAAACCCTCCACAAGCTCAACAACAATCCGACTTTGAAGCTAGAGTGGAGGCGTTTATGGTCGAGCAAAAGAAGGTCAATGCTACCTTGAAGGCGGGGCAAGACTCCCTTACAACCGTTGTAGCTCAAATCTCGGAGCAAGTGGCGTTGCTCAATCGGAACACTAAACAATTGCCGGCGCAACCCGAGCAAAACCCACAGGGCAACACCGGCCACATCAATGCAGTAGTTGCCGTTACTACTAGAGGCGGGAAGGATACCACCCCCGCCATGATTCCTACCGAGGAGCCCGTGGAGGAAAGTTTGGAGCCAATTGAGCCGGTAGTTGAAGTTGAGAAGGAGAAAGAGCCACAAGAAAAAGAGAAATCAAGAGCCGAGCAATTGATTGAGGAAAGGCGCTTCATGCCACCGGTCCCATTCCCCCAAAGGCTTGCTAGAGCGAAAATGGAGAAAAGGCTAGCAAAGTTTCTCGAGTATCTGAGAGGGTTAGCCTCAACATTCCCTTCCTCGACGCTATCGTGGATATCCCCACATATGCTAAATTCTTAAAGGATTTGATTTCGGGGAGAAAGAGGAAGGAGAAGATTATGCTAGCCGAGGAGGGCTCTTGGTTCACCAAGAGAGAGAAGGAGCCGGCCAAATTCAAAGATCCGGGGAGCTTTCGAATTCCTTGCACCTTGGGCGGCGTCCCTCTTCAAAAGGCATTGGTAGATTTAGGGGCTAGTGTGAGCCTCATGCCTCTCTCCATGTTCTTAAGGCTAAACACCGGGACGAAGTTGAAACCTACCGACATGCGGATACAATTGGCCGACGGGCGAATAACAAGGCCGGTAGGGATCGCCGAAGACATCCCGCTACAAGTCCCGGGGGGAATATGCTTGCCATGTGACTTCGTGATCATGGACGTTAAGGAGGAGGGAGATACGTCATTGATACTTGGACGCCCGTTCCTCGCCACCGCCGGTGTGATTGTCGACGTGCGAGAAGGTACACTTACTTTGAACGTCGGCAACATCGAGGTGGAGCTTCATATTCCTAAGGCTATGAAACACATGCCTTACCACGAGGAGCTTGACTACATGGACCTCCTTGATGAGGTAATTGAAGAAGCGATCCCCCACTCGATTGGCGCTCTTTTCGATGAGAATTTCGAGGAAGGCCCGGATTTAGGCCAAGATGAGAAGAAAATTGATTCCCCCGACCTCTCCGCTGAAAGTGATGAAGGCGACGCTGATGTCGCAAGGATTCGAGAGCTCTGCAAGCTCTCGAAATTGAAGTCTCCGAAGAAAGCTCCGCCGATACAGAAATCGGCGTCACCGGTGAAGCCGTTGACCGGAGCAAACGCTAGCTTGGGGGAGCCTCCCCCCAACACTATTCGAGACGGGAGACCACCGAGGGAGAACACGCCGCCGCAACTTCCGAATCCAAGCGTTCTCCCCGGAAAGTTTGATGGGTGCATCTCATATGCACCAAACATCCCGCATTAATTGGAAATCATAGGGGGTCGAGCTCATGACCTTAAACGAGCGCTTGTCGGGAGGCAACCCGACGGTTATTGCTTTATTTTTACTTTTTCTTTATTTTTGTTTTAGAAATTTTTAGTGTTTTGAGTCGTTCGCCCTAAAATTTTTGTGATAACGGGTCCTATTTTTCTTGACAGGAGAGGAGATAGGTAAATCCATCATGAGGAGGATGAACGAGGTGATAAGGAGCACCCCAGGAAGGCGCTCGATGCTTAGGAGGAAGATGAAATCGACTGGAGGAAGAAAGACGGAGTTTAGAGCCCAAACGAAGACAAACAGCAGAACACAAGGCTCACTCGGCCGAGTATACTAGTCACTCGGCCGAGTACACAAGTTCGTCCGGCCGAGCCGCTCACGAACGGGGGAAGTCTGCTATACCCAACTCTCTGTTTATTTTCCTGATTTCAGTATAACTGCTACTCGGCCGAGTATATATATTCACTCGGCCGAGTAAAACGGATACGCTCCTAGGGCGAGTCTTGCCGAGTAGCTTGAGCCACTCGGCCGAATGGACTTACTCCACTCGGCTGAGGGTGTCAAGGCCACTCGGCCGAAGCGTAAGCGGGGAGGAATTTTCCATTGATCTCACTCGGCCGAGTGACCTAGTCACTCGGCCGAGTCGTAACTTTTGCTATATAAAGGGAGCGGGGTCGGGCACGTTTTTCGAAACGACAAAAATCACGATCGCCCCCGACCCCTCAGCTCCCTCGCCCGAACTCACCCCCTACTCGCCCGACCGACGTCGCCGCGCCGCCGCTCGGCCAGCCACCGCCGTCCGAGCCGCCGCCGCTCCTCGCCCGAGTCGCCGCCGGCGGCCACCACTCCGGCCACCTCCGGTAACCCCAATTTTCGCCTTTTTCACCTCTTTTGTGTGTTTTTCGAGGATCCATGTGCTAAACGAACCCCAAACCCAAATCGATTTCTATATCTATCTATTATACCCCTAATGCTCCATACGTTTTGAATATTACTCGCTGATATCTCCATTTCATGCGCAGGTTGTTTCTGGGAGCTTAGGGGAGCCCAGGGGAGCTTCTCGGGACTGATTCGGGCTTCGCGGAGGCGTTGTCTTCGCACGCTTCCATTGCTTTGCACTCGCGGCGTGTCGTGGTATACTCTTTCCTTTTTTTTATGCACGCCGCACTTTTCACGTTTTTCGGCGCGCGCTCGGGGCCGATATGCCGCCCCGGACACGGCCGCGGTCGAAGAGAGCTTCCGCCAAGCGGAAGCGGTCGGATGATGCCGGCCCCTCCCACGAGTTGGAGGACTCTCCTCCGCCTTCTCCACCACACCCCACACACCCCGCACCGCCTGCAGGCCCCGCACACCCCGCGCAGCCTGCAGAGCCCGCACAGCCCGCACACCCCGCACAGCCGCTCCCTGCCGCTCCACAGCCACCACCTCCGGCTCCACTCGTCGGGCCGCTCGGGATTACGTTCCGATACGACGCACACCGCGTCGCTTTCGAGCGTATTTCCCAGCGCTCGATCGTACCCTCCAGGTTTGCACACCTTGCCGACCTAGGACGCCTGGGGGTACTAGAGGGGATGCTCACGTTGTACGACAACGTGGGCTGGCGAGATTTCTTTCAGGTGTCGGCGGACACGTTTATCCGCCCGACACTTGAGGTACTTAGTTCGATCGCCCGGACCGACGAGGGATGCTCGTTTCGGTTCATGAACCGGGAGTGCCAGGTCACTCTCGGTATGATGAGAGCCTTTTTCTCGTGGCCCGATGTCCCCGGGGCCGATCGAGGTTACGCCCCCACCCATATCCCCCCACCTTCCTTCGACGCCGGTGCCTTCTGGGCCCGGATTACGGGTCTTCACGCTGCCTTTGACCCTAGTAGGGCCAAGGCCTCGGCCATTGTCCACCCCTGCCTCCGTATAGCTCAGCGCCTTATGGCGACGACCTTTTTGGCCAGATATGAGCCGGGCACGATGTCCACGCCAGAGCTCTACATGCTCTACGCGATGACACGGCCCAGAGCTCTATCTAGGGATGGCGATGAGCTGGTCCCCGCCGTCGTGATTGATGTCGCGGCTTGGTTTTTGGACCGCATCATTGTATCGGTGGGCGCTCGCTCACCGATATGCTGCTGCGGCCTGATCACCTTGCTTGCCCTTATGACCGGCGAGGACTTCCCTGACGACCTGCGACGAGCATCGGGCCCCACTTCTCTGTCGATTGATGTTATGGCCTGGATGAAGATGATTCGTCCGCACGGTGAGCGACACTGGGTCTGGTTGCACGGCCCTTACGGTGCAGATTACATGATTCTTCCGAGCCCAGCTCGGACTCAGATTGCACCGGCCCACGTGGACTGGCTCCATGCGATGGATGTTCTGATCCCAGCCGCTTACGTGCTCGAGGCCGAGGAGGCCGAGCAGGCCCACGCTGCCCACGCTGCCCCCGCAGACCCTGTTGCCCCTGCCGAGCCTGCTGCCCCTGTTGACCCTGTGGCCCCTCAGCCTATCCCCGATGTTTCTGATGCTCCAGACACCTCTGTCCCCACCTCTGTCGGTGTCGGGAGTACCTTCGCTGAGCCCACTTCCACTGCTTCCACGCCTGTCACCACCACCACTGGCCCTCTGTCTGCCGAGCCCGTTTCTTCTGCCCCACCCGAGCACGCCTCGCCGACCATAGTTGAGTGCGGAGAGCCCTCTGTCCCCACTGCTGCTGTATTTTCCGAGAGTGTCGTGGCGTCTGTCCACACTTCTGTGCCACCGACCTCTCTGGCCGCCTCGCCGCCACTTTTGTATTCTTCTTTCGCTGCTGCTGCCTCCACTTCTCACCGTCCTGCCCAGCCTCGCACTGAGGCCAGGCCCACATTTGCGAGCGCAGCACCTTTCGTTCCCCTGCCTGCTGAGCCCGTCACCTACGCCACCCGAGTACGCCAGCCCCGACCTGCACAGCCCCGACCGGTGCGTCCCTCTGCACCACCTCCCCCTGACACTGTACTTCAGAGCATTCGTGCTCTTGAGGGGGCGGTGAGTGGCCTCAGAGGCGACCTTCGGACCCTGTCCGCCACCGTCACTGCGATGGCTGGCCGCTTTGACCTGCTCCCACAGATTCAATACTGCCTTACCCAGGTCCTGGAGCGTCTCCCCCGCGTACCCGTACCCACCCAGCAGGTTCCCACCCACACTTCCACACACACTCAGCATACTTCCACTCCCACACCCACCCCCGCTCAGCAGCCACTACCACCACCACCTCCTCCTCCGCCTCAGGACGGAGACGGCGCAGCACCACCTTCTTAGGCACCCTTGATGCCATCGCTTCTTTTTGCCGTTGTGCTGCCCGTCTCTGCTGGGTCCTGATGCACTTTTGTCCACCCCCCCCCCCTCCCCTCACTTTTTCTCTGATACGCATTTTCTATATATATCTTTTTATATCTTTTTTGGGAGAGAGAGAGAGTTTTTGGTGCCACACCTATATATCTGTATCACTCCTATTTCTGCATGCATCATGTCCGCATCATCTTTTCCGTTTCATTATTTTCTTATTTTCCATCATGCATGCATACTCACTTACCCCTCACATTACTTGTCTCTCGGTGTGCCACACTTTGCACATTGAGGACACTGTGCCATTTAGCTTGGGGGAGTGAGTTCTCATGTTCTTTTTTCGATTTGCCACCTTTATTTTTAGTTTTTCACACCATTCTCTGCTTTTGCACTTATTTTCATCATTTTTTCTTTTATTTTACCATGCATCACGTTTTTCTTATTTTTCTGTGTGCCGCATTGTAAATAGTTCTATTTTCCCTTTATCTTTATTTCTTTCTTTTTCATCTCATGCTAGAGATGACTTTTCTATGATGATGATGACGTTGAGTTAGCTTCCTCTATTTGCATGCTTTATTTGTCATGTCTTAGACTTTATTTCTGATATCATATGCTATGACTTGCCTTGCATTTAGAGATAGTAACCCACACTTTTTCCACATGAAAATGGATGAAATTTTATTATTAGCTGAGTCTGAATATTCATATGTATGCTATCGCAGAAAACACACCAAGATTCACGCATTGAATGCCTATATCTGGAGTACTGATTTCTTTTCCTATATCACTTCTATATGCATGAATTGTACATTTCACTTCAGGATGATTGAATGATGTTAGCTATGATAAATCTGGATTAGTTAGCTTTTTTGTGATCGAAACTGAGTAGATTAGATTACCCTGCTGAAGTTGTCGTGCATGTCTTATAGAGTGAACCGAGAGATATGTTTATTTCTTTCTCCACAAATCTTGAACATCATTTCTCTACTTTTAAAATCATTGGTGAATCTCCCCTTAGCGATTCTATTATATGGCATTTCCCCCGCTATTAATTCCTAGCTCCAAATTTCCCGAAAAAAAAGAGAAAATATTCTTGTATATCGTTATCTCTCTTTGAGTTGGGATCGTTGTGTATATATACTCTTTCAAAAAAAAACAAAAGAAAAAGAAAAGAGGAAAAATCCTCAATAAAAGATCACATCTCACTTTCTTTCTTTCTTCTCTCTTTTCGTGTTCACTTTTATTGCTTTTGGAGCTTTATAGAAATGGGGATGTAAATATTTTTTATGCCACCATGCTCATAGATAAGCTTGGGGGAGGGAATCCATTGATGTGTGAGAGAGTGACTACTTGACGTTGCACGACAACCTAGGCTAAGTAATATTCTATACTCGGTGAGATTATTTCTAGCTTTACGAAATCCAGAAATCTAAGCCTAGCATTCATATCATGAAATCCACACTTTTCTATTCTCTCTATTTCTATTGTGTGATACTCTTATACTCCTCATAGAAAGCATTCAATTGAAAAGTGTGTGATCTGCGATTTGTATACCGCTTTAAATGATTCAGACGATGTTAATTCTAAAATTATTCCGTTTTTCATGATTATATCGTTGTTCGTGGGTTTTCTATTTCTATTTGCACTATTATACTATGATATCAAAATAGAACTCTTTGACATGTATTTTTCATTCAGTGCATGCTATATGAGTAAGCGGAACCCACGTCCTGAGAAAATGATCTAGCAGCTTACCTCTTCGCTTCTTTCTTTCTTCTTTATTTTTATTTTTATTCCGTTTTCCATTCTTCTCCGTTTTTCATTTTTTTTCATTTTTCGCCGTTTTCGTTTTCCGAATCCACCGGGTTCGCCTTTTACTTATCTTCCTCGAGGACGAGTAAGAGGTAAGCTTGGGGGATTTTGATCACTCCTTATTTTACACTTTTTTCCCGCATGTTTGCATGCCGTTTAGATCGCCCAAATCATGTTTTTCACGCTATATCGACGATATTGCGATGCTTTTCACGATTTGTTGTTTTTGTCGCATTTCAGGTGATTTGGGGCGATTTGGAGTGATCTCGAGATGCGCTTACTCCGGAGGGTCACCAACGACCTCCCCAAGGGGTATTTTGCTGTTGGAGAGGAGCGGAAGAAGAACGGACGTCGCAGGAGCGACGAGGAGGCCAAAACAAGCTGTTTAGGCATTTTTAGTGTCCCACTCGGCCGAGTGAATGAGTCACTCGGCCGGCCAGCGAGACACCGCTCGGCCGACCAGATCGGATACGTTTCATACGTGCACTCGGCCGAGCGACGGAGACCACATCGGCCGAGTGACGAGATCCCGTCCGCCTGAGTGGCGCCCAGACGAAGCCATTCAAAAATCGCCAACTTACTGTTTTTCGGCTGCCTGAGCTTCAGAAGACCCACTCGGCCGAGTGGATAATCCCGACCGCCCGAGTACCAAGAAGCCATCGGCCGAGTGACGACAACTCACTCGGCCGAGCCGCCCCCGAAGTGAAGACCCCTGAAGATCGAGACTTACTGGAAATTTACAGGGTTTCTCACTCGGCCGAGCGACTTTTGTCACTCGGCCGAGTGCGACGCGCTGCCTGTAGCGAAAATTGCGGATTTCAGGCTGCGCAGGGGTATTTTGGTCACAGTTTTTGGACGATTTTGGGGGGTATTTAACCCCTGTTTTTACCCTAGTTTAGGGAGCTTTTCTCTTAGATTTTTTGCAGCTTTTTAGATTAACTTTTTAGCTTTATTCTTGTGATTGGAGAGGAGACAAAAGTTGATTTTTGTTGGATTATTTGAAGAACTCAATTGGTTTGTCTCTCTCTTCTCTAAAAATTCTATTTTTATTGCTTATCTCAATATTGTGATGAATTCTCTTGTTTATTTCATTGATTATTTTTGTGTTTGTGCTATGAATTGTGAGTAGTCTCCACGTCTTGGGGCGTGGGGATGAACCCTACAAGCCCAATTTCATATTTGTGACGATTTGGTAGAAATTTTGCTAGAATTGTTATTAGGGATTAGTTTGGGAGCGATTTACTACGGATAGCTAGGAGTTCATACCGATTGGGATTTGCAAGAGATTGGATCCCAACTCGATAGGAAACCCTAGAAATCCGAATTGGGTTGGAATCGAATTTCTGTAGTATTGGTTTGCAAGAGATTGGACCGATACTAGGGTTCCCGGTTGCAATTCCGTGCCGATACCCGTTTGCAAGAGATTGGACGGGTAGGAACTATCCCAACCTAGGTCATGGGCCGAGTTTGCAAGAGATTGGGCTCGGTGCGCGATTGAACGATGATGTTGATCCTAATGCTAGCTTCCCTAGGCTAGGGTTTGCAAAAGATTGGATCCGAACCTAGGATAGCTACAGACCGGCAACAGCGCGAGAGCGTGAGCTTGGTTCTACATTCAGTTGCAACTAGTTCATCCAAAATCTTATTCTAGCAATTTTGATACCGATGAACCACATTTACGAAATACGGTGAGTAGCGGGAATTCCCCATTCCCTAGACGTTCTTTATTTGATTTGATATTTCCGTACTTTGTCTGACGATTGTGACAGGATCGCCAAAGGCAAATTTCTCTCTTCTTAAATAGCCAGGTTGATTAGAACAAGCACGGTCATTCGTCCTCCCTGTGTTCGATAACCCGCTCGCTGCTATACCGTGCGCTTGCGGTAAAACTACAACCGTTCTTTGGGTTACATCCCAGAGCGATCACTATTATATGCTTGCATATTCTGTTGATGATCCTTCTAAATGAATGCCTTATATAAATTAAAACTGAATGCATGCAGTAGTATCTAGTATGTTCTTTATTGGGTAATGCACCAAGCTTCACGCATCACTAGATTATTTGAAGCACATGCTTGTTATCTTATCCACTTCTGATTGCATGCTTGTTATGATTGTGCACTTCATCACATGGTTTCAGTATTTATTGAACTGCATGAGAATATCCATGCTATCCATGAGTTTAGTTAGGGTATTATCTTATTGAACCGTTGTGCACGTCTTATAAGTGAATCGAGCGATACCATGTTTCCTTCTCCATATATCTTATAAATTCTCTACATGTCAATTGGTTTCACCGCCGGTAGCTACTTATACCGCATCTATCTCCCAAAAATTCCAAAAGAAAAGGACAGCTTCCAAAAAATCCCAAAACATCAAAAAGGAGCCAAAAAACATATTTGTATACCCTATTGCTCCCATTCAAACAAAAGAGAAAAGAAAAGAATATCTTTCTGTATCCTAGTATTAGGAGCTACAAACTTACTTGGGAAAAGCCAAAAATTTATATATCCAATTCTTAGATGCGACGCCTCGAGCTAAGCTTGGCCGGGGGAGGGGGTGAACCCATTTGATTATACGAGTGAGTATAACATTAGAGTAGAGACTGTGCACAATGAGGAGATTCGATAATGCTTAAACTTTACGAAATAGTTTAGCTTTGGAGATTTTTCAGGATTCAAAATGAATATTTGAATGCCATGACTTGCTTTCTATTCTCTATTTGCATGCTTGGTGTGATCTCTATGTACTTCATTTATATCTTTTGATTGAAAAGTGCGTTGTCAACTCCTTTTATACTAGATTCTATGAATTGCATGATGTTGATATGAGTTGACAGCATGATTTTAGGAGATCACTATCTTTGTCTTTAGTGCTTGTAAGCCATATGATTAGCTAAGATTTGAAATTCCTTTTAGCACGTGGTTTATTACTCCAAGTATCATAATATGTTGCTTGGGCTTGAGATCTGATTGAATATTCTAGCACTCCCCTCCATCTCCTATCTATTCTATTTTTTCTTTATTATTTTTATCGCCCGGTTAGCCTAGTTTTCGTCTTCCTCGAGGACGAGTAAGAGGTCAGCTTAGGAGATTTTGATGTGTCCATATTTTCCATCTTTTTATAGCATCATTTCATCTCATTCCATGTCATATTCGCATCCAAATCTCTTATTTTCATATATATATACGCGCTTCTAACGCCATATCCGAGTTTCGTTTAGCTTTTTATACTTGCAGGGATTTTGGAGCGATTTGGAGCCGATTTGGGATGCGGACACATCCAGCATGTCATGGGCAAGGATCCGCAGGAGTTTGCCGATGTTTAGAAATAGGTAGGAGGAGAGGAGGAGGAGCGAGCAAGAGAAAGGCGCAAAAGCCAATGCCCAAGTCACTTTCCCAGGCGACTCAGACCGAGCAGCACTCTGCTGCTCGGTCGAGTTGACACGCAGATTCAGCCAGTGTGCACGAGCCACTTGATCGAGCAGAGAGGTGACTCGACCGAGTCAACCCAACTTCAAGCTTCCTCCATTAGACATTCGACTCGACCGAGCAGGACCTACTCGACCGAGCAGAACGTACTCGACCCAAGCAGGCAGAACGAAAATTTGAGGAGAAGCTCAGATCCCCTGACGACTCGACCGAGCAGGCGGGCTACTCGACCGAGTAGCCGTGTCCACTCCAAGCAGCACAACAGCAGAGCCCCGTTTGCTCGACCGAGCAGCTACCTACTTGGTCGAGCAGCCGATGCAGCCAGCGACAAGTGGGCCACAAACTTCCAGATTTTAAATTTTTCTTGTGGGGTCCATCCCCTATGTATTTAATTCCATTTTCCAGACTCTTTTACGGATGTCGAAGCTTTTAGGCGAATTTTGAGTTATAGCTTAACTTTATTGAGAGTTTTAGATATAGGGTTTGGAGATTTTGTGCCGACAAAAGTAAAGACTCAATTTTTTTTGCTTGTTATTGTGTAGAATTTCTGGATCTGGATTTTCCTATCGTCGTCTATTGCGTTACTCACTTAGGTACGTAAAGATATCAACTTTCTTGTTTTCTCTAATTGCAATTATGAACTCCGATCTAAAAATCGCATCTTTCTTTGTCCTATTTGCCATGTCTGAGTAATCTTATCTAGGGCCAATGGGTTAGCCCTAGGATCTTAGGAAAAATATGTAGATTTGGGATTTTTAGGTTGTGTTGGGAATAAAAGGGGAGTACTTTGGTTGATCCAGCCAAATCCCTAAGAGAACTCGTATTAAGATCATGCCCATGGTCGGTGAAATTAATTAGCTTAAGGAGTATCCTTAGGATTTAATTGAGGAGTTAGTGGATCCAACCAAGGCTCATGACCATGCTCGGCTCGTGCCTTGAGGGGACCACCAACGAACCATATCATTACATTGATGGCTACCACCATTGCGTCAATGAGAGCCACCGATGTACCTCGAAGCTCTAATCCACGAGAGTGGTACGCGCTGAGAGACCAATCCCATAAACCCAATGCAACCTAAGAACCCTAGCCTAACATCGACTTCCAACGGTCCTAGAGGTGATCCCTAAGGCCCTAGTTTCATTATATTGAACAAACAACATAAACCAACAATCTTCCAACCGACTGCTAATTCTTTCTGAGATCTAGAAATATTCTGAGACTCGATACACCGTCACTGTCCCTGTGGAATTCGACAATCTTTTATACTATGATTTGACACCGTCCGCTTGCAGATAGAACTCAGAATCAACACCTAGGAACCATATAGCGTCTGGCGACTGTGACACCGCCAGGTGGATTTTAGAATCGACACCAATCAAATCATATGTGATTCCCTTATCAGTTTTTACCCTAGTCACTGTAACGACTGGTTTTCGTGTAATTGGATTATCTATATTAAAATATATGCTTGGTGGATTTTCTCCTTGGATGTGTGGTTTTCGTCGCCATAGCTTTCACTTTCGATCGTTTCGTCGTGATTTTCTAGCTTCTTCCTTCGATCGTCGATTTCGGAGTAAGTCATTCGTGAAAGCTTCAAATCACTCATATCTTAGAGTTAGAGTGATCTTAGAAGCCATAGGAATCTTCTCGAAGCTCCGCGATTCGAATCGGCACTTTTAGTGCATCTTAGTTGGTTCGAGAAGGCGGACCAACCGACTAGAATTCAATCTAGTCGGTCAGGAACTCTTCTCCAACCGACTAGTTCTTTAAATCTACTATACATGAGTTACTGTTTACTCTTAGTCGGTCTAAGAACAACCATCGACCGACTAGATGTGAAACTAGTCGGTCAGAACTTGCTCTCAGACCGACTAGTTCCTTTGATTAATTTTACCTAAGCTAATGTTCCTCGTTAGTCGGTTCATGAACACTCACCGACCGACTAGATTCCAAACTAGTCGGTCGACGGGCCTTCACAGGCCGACTAATTCACTTCCCAGATTTTCCCCTTCTTTCGATGTTTGATTCTAGTCGGTCACAGTTGGTCGACCGACCGATTAGTTGCTAAACTAGTCGGTCAGTAACTCTTCTTTGACCGACTAATCAGTGTCGAAACCCTAATTTCTGGGCAGCAGCCAGCTCTTCCTATTTAAACCCCCCAAACGTTTTCTTTTCTTCATTCATTTCTCCTGAGCCTCCTTCTTCCCCAAATCCTTCTCCATCTTCCCCTAGCCTTCCTCCTTCATCAAGAGCCCTTCCCCCTCTTCATTTTGGCCGGCCACCACCTCTAGGTCGCCGAAAAACCCCCAAAAATCCCCAAAACCCCATTTCTCCAGATTTTCTTCCCATTCCAGATCTGAACCCTAGGTTTCCCCATATCGTTCTTCCGTTGCCGTGCTTGCTCGGCATCGATCTTCTGCTTCTATACGGTAGGGTTCGATCCTTTGGTTTTCTCATAACTCTCCTTGTGATTTTATTGAAACCCTAATAATAAACTAGGTTGGATGTTGTTTGATGATTGTTTCTCCGTGGCAGCGATTTCCTCTCCGTAGATAACTTCTGTGGCGTGCCTCGTTGATCATCTTCCTTGGCGTGAGGCAAGTGAAACTTGCCACTTAGGGTTTAGGCCATGTTTTAGGCCATTTGCTTGTTGTAGCGTAAAAGAGACTAGACGGTGAAATGATAGCCGCCTAGACGCCAATTGATCTAGTTTGACAACGAAACTAGATCCGTCACCTCAATTGATCTAGCTTGACAACGAAGCTAGATCCAACCCTTTTAACTTGTTGTTCATGCATATTAAACTGCCATGTTTAATTCCTTGTTTGTACGCCTTACTGCAAGCCATGCCATCCATGTTGAATGTCGCATTCGTAGCACACGCTACAATACTTGTGTTTCCTGGCTCGTGTTTCAGAAGCGGGCCATGTGTTGGTTGATAGCCAATGCCCGATCTACTTGTTTCTGGCTAGGTGCACCCTACGCCAAATACTTATGAATCGTGAAATAGAATGCGAGCTCCTGTGCGGGGCAACCCTGGCTCATTTACTGAGCTCGTGTGCAGGGACCCTGGCTCGTTCACATGTGGGTATTGGGGTAAGAGTTAAGCGGCCAATCAACTGGGAGTCTGCCCGATCAGCAACTGCAGTGGTAAGGCGTAAACTCTGGGTTCTGGGGTAGTGTTAAGCGGCCACTCAGTGTGAATGTCAAACAGTTCAACTGTAAGGCGTAAACATCTACAAACAACTTGAAGCGTGACTTGTGTTAAGCGTCCACTCAGTGTGAACGTCAAACAGTTCAACTGTAAGGCGTAAACTTCTACAATAACTTGAAAACGTGACTAGTGAAAGGATTGAGAATGTTAGTAGCTTGGTTACTCCTGTCATGCCATGATAATTGTTCCCTTGCACTTATTGTTACACCACGTCTTACTTGTGCACTCATACTAAAACTGCCATGTCATGCATGCTTTTAGAACTGCTAGTTTGCTTTCCTTTCAGTTTCCTTGCCCAAGTCTTTTTAGACTTGCTGACATGTGCCCCTTTCTCTTTGGGTGTCGCATGTTAGTTGCCAAGCCTGAGTTTGTTGTTGAGGGCGACGAGTTCGAGGAGTTCGTGCCCGATTCTGTTGGTTGAAGAGGAGCTTGAGAATACCAGTGATCTTTCTTAGGATCTTACAGTTTCCTTTTGTTTTTGGATTCCTGTTAGTTGTCGGTGCGTGGCACCTTTGTTTGTACCTTGTACTTTTGTTGGCCATGTTTGGGCCCTTAGATTCTTTTCCCTTTTAGCCTGGTGGCTTTTTCTGTGATGTTGGAATTTAATGTGATGGATATTCTGAGATTGTCTTTTGTCTCTTTTTCTTTATTATTGTCTTTGTTTCGTATCGCGTTGCAAGGACCTGCAGATATAACGATTTCATGACGCTTATCATGCGTGTGGCTTCACAGCTCCACGTCTGTGCGGACCTTCTCACGTCTCGCCTCCACATTTTTGGAAAGCGGGGCGTGACAGGTTTTGTTGGTGGCCCATGCAGGTCCATTTGCAAATGCGAATTATCAGAACAACGATAATAACTATGGAATGTCCATTAAATAAATTGCAACATCCGAGTCTATAGCCTTGAGTCTAGTAGTTTTCCTATGTCACAAGGTGGTAGGAAGACTTAGTTAGACGTCCGTGCTTGCTAGTTAGAGGCCCCTGATTGTTATTTAGACTCCCCGCTAGGAGTTGATTTGGTCGTCATAGGAGTTACCTTAGTGGTTCCTGTCGAGCTTTGACTAGGATAGACTTCTAGAATTCTTTGGTCTCTCGCTTGGGTTCATCGATTTCGGACCAAGTTGAACTCATTTCATCGCTGTCTAGCCCTTAGGGAGTCTTAGCGCTTAGTTCCATAATCTTTAGTTGGTTGACCGTAGGAGTTTCCGTAGATTTTCCTAAGTCATAACCTAGGCGTATTTATGTTTTGATCATCCGACCAAATCCCTTGCCTCGATTCCCATGACCACCACGTTTCGATAATCGTTGATCCTTCGAATGTCCCCAATCGCAAGGCTTAATTTCTTTTAAAGTTATTTTTCGATTTCCCCTTATTAAAGTTTTCGCTAAGTTTAAATTTTGTTTTAAACCCGCTACGTATATACTTAAATTTCTCACTTTTCGATTGAGTCAATTCCTTGTAGATTTCGGAGTCTAATGGTTGTAATTATAATTGCTATCTCGTAACCATTTTCTAATCTATAATTTCGCATTTCAGTTTAAAGACTCTATTACTATTTTGAAAAATTCGACATACCATTTCTCTAACTATGAGATCCATTTTAATCGCATAGCATACACACTTTAAAATCTCTTCCAAGATAAATAGAACTTCAATTATTTTCATATATCAGTACTAGGTTCATTGTACTCGTACTTTAAGGTCTTGTATAAATCAGTTGTTTGGAAAATCCGGGTCCCTCTAAAAAGTATTTTAAATGTTATTTATTTGGAATTTCTCTTCAGTTTTAAAACTTGTAAGCACTTGGCATGGGCCTAAATTTTCACACTATAGTTGATCTGATTCCATTTCTGCCGAAGTATTGTATTAAGCTACTGCCGTAAATTATTTTCGAACCTCTCCGTTGCAAATCTTGACTTTTCTGAAGGTATCCTTTCGACTTCCTTTTTCCTAAGTTTACATTTGTTCAGAACTTTAAAATGTGTATACTTATACCTCATACCCTTCTTTGACTTAAATTTATTTATTTATTTGAATTTCGAAAGTTTTGACGAGATTTGATTACTGTTTATAGTGTTTTTCCAGCCCTTACTTTCATACCTATTTAAATATCTCATCCCTTTTCATATATCAATTTAGTTCTGAGCGTATTTCTATTTTTCCCAATTCAATTTATAAGCTTTTCCTTTCTTATTTATGCCATTCAAATGATTCATCATGCTCCCTTAATATACCTTCCGAGTCACATATGATTTTAGCTTTCAACAAACCAAAGATATGTTCAACATTTTCTCTATTACAATTTTTGGAAAATTACGTTTTTGTAACCATTTTCTGACCTGGACCTTCCATAATTTGGTTTTAAAAGCTTATTACGAGTTTTGATAAACCTACTACTAAGTTTTCTGTTCACCATACATGCTTTTAGAATGATTTCTAACCTAAATTGAATTTCAAATATTTTTATATATCCGTGCTAGGCTCATTAGCCCGTATGTTAAGAGCTTTGTGTAAAACGATTTCTTTTGGCGAATCCTGGTTACACAAAAAGGTGGTTTCAATATTGATTATTTAAGCTGTTTCCTGGCTTAAAGACTTTGAAAGTATTTAGCACGAGTTTAAAATTCTTTCGTTAATTTAATTTCGTTTCGAAACTTTTGCCAACATTGTTAAATCACTGCCGTATAATATTTTCTAAAACTACGTCCTTAATGTTCGTATGAACGCTTTACTTCCTTTCATAATGATTTCCGTTAAGCCAATAAATCATTTCCTCTTATTATGTGTATTCAACTCAAACTTATTTCGAACAACTTATTTTATCGATCTTCAAATATCGTTTATACGGAGGAGAACTCCAACTTTTCAAAATATGACCGTTTTATACTTTTAGTGTTTTTGACTTTCGGTATTCACGTACCATTTCCGAAAACTTATGAGAGTAATGTTTACGTCTTTCTTCCCCGCCTAAACATCCACAATTATATCTCAGTTCCACTTGATCTATTTACCTCCTTGTCCTCGCCCTACCTGAACCCATTTTTACGATCTTGTTTCGTTACGCCATCTGATCTTGGTTTCCTTCCTTCTGCTTAGTTATCCCACTAGTGTTTACCGTTATTTACGTCGTGCCAGTTTAGTAGTGGGTCCTTAGACTTTTGGTGATGTTGTCGTAGCGCATGTACCTAAGTTGAGTATGTAGGCTTGAAGAGTGTACCCCATATAGCATGATAATGTTTGCCTATTGTGTGATATATACATACTCAGAGTTATTCATGATGTTATGAAATTGTAAGTGTGTTAATATTTATGGATATGTGCGAGGATAGCTATACCACTCTAGGGGCGTCTATGTATATAAGATTCTGTATTGGAATGTCTGAATAGAGTGTATGTAGTTGGAGATACTTATGATGGTTGAAATAATATGATTGGTGAAACTATATGTATACTGGGTGTGATAATAATAGGTGTACGTATAGTTAAGTGGGTAGGCCTATTATGTGACCTATGTGTTGTACGCGTGAGTGTGTGCTCGTACGTAGTTACGTATTGCGCTTAGACGTAAGTAGTTATGTTCTTGTTGCGTGAGTATATAGATGATATACCTGTGGTAGTAGAAATATAATTTTGAATGGTATTGTTTGCTTTTATGGATGTTGTGTGCGTGTATGCCATGAGGTATACCCGGCTATTGCATATCTTAACTAATGGATGAAGTAAGTGTATTGGTGTGTCAATTATAGATGGATGGATATGGTATGAATATATGATACATGTATGTGACTATACGATGACTGTATTTATTAGGGGGAATATTGTAATTATAGGTGTGCTAATGTTTGTAATAATATCATGGTATATGAAGTGATTGAAATATGCGATATTACCTGATTAGATATTAAGGGTGTTAACTTTTAGATATGTATGTGGTTATGTTGGTAGACGTTCATGCATTAGATAGTATTGGCATATGTATGGATGCTATGTTATGTATATGGAATTATTCTGCTATGATTTTGAGTCTCACTCAAGCTTGAGTGGGTATACTCTATGTACGTTGGTGTATTTGTATGTGGTTGGTGTATAGTGATGGATGATGTATGTATAATGTTTGGATTGTCTGTTTTCGGTTGTGTTACGCACATGATTGTGGGTCACTAACCAGTATATAGCTATAGATGTTGGTCTTGTGGTATAGATATTTACTAAGGACTTGCTCGTGTGAACGTATGTGTGCTAGCTAAACTAAGTGTGTCAATGTACTGAGTTTGTAATTGTATGATTGGTATACATGGATGAAATGTTAGCGTGTATGGGTGTGCACCATGCACGGGTAAGTATGTGCCTAATTATAAGTTTTGGTGACTATGATATGTTTGGCGTGTCGTGAGTATAGCTATAGGGCCGTATGTGATGTGAAGATATGGTGAAAT
The DNA here is from genome assembly GCA_030789695.1 of Scilla litardierei. Taxonomy (NCBI): domain Eukaryota; kingdom Viridiplantae; phylum Streptophyta; class Magnoliopsida; order Asparagales; family Asparagaceae; genus Scilla; species Scilla litardierei. The sequence goes on from CM061139.1 coordinate 75,813,157, forward strand.
ATTTACATGCACTTTGAATGGCTATATTTGTGAAATTATAGTAATGGTGAATGTGTATTAGATATAGTAAGACTTATTTGAATAATGGCGTGGTGCGACTACATGTGTTGATGTGTTTGGTATTGGATGTATACTAGGAAATATTAGGGAGTAATATACCCATGGTTGCTTGTTGCATAGGTAGCTATCTACACGTAGAGCGATGGTTGTATTTGCTAAGTGTGAGACAAATATTTTGTGAAAATCTGAACTATTGTTTGTGCTAGGTAAGTAGTAGCTATATAATGGAGGTATATAAATGATTGAAATACATGTATGAGTACGAATGACTGTGATAGGTATACGAGCATAACGTGCGTGAATGAAAACGTGTTAGTAGTAATAATGTTTGACTATCTAGTGCGTATATATATAAGCACATGTAATGACTACCTTTGGTTTAAAGTATGACGTGAAATGTTTTGGGATAGTTAATAGGGCGACTAGATATGTTAGAAAGTCCGAGGACGGACTTTATTCTAAGGTGGGTAGGATGTAACGACTTGTTTTCGTGTAATTGGATTATCTATATTAAAATATATGCTTGGTGGATTTTCTCCTTGGATGTGTGGTTTTCGTCACCGTAGCTTTCACTTTCGATCGTTTCGTAGTGATTTTCTAGCTTCTTCCTTCGATCGTCGATTTCGGAGTAAGTCATTCGTGACGAGCTTTAAATCACTCATATCTTAGAGTTAGAGTGATCTTAGAAGCCATAGGAATCTTCCCGAAGCTCCGCGATTCGAATCGGCACTTTTAGTGCATCTTAGTTGGTTCGAGAAGGCGGACCAACCGACTAGAATTCAATCTAGTCGGTCAGGAACTCTTCTCCAACCGACTAGTTCTTTAAATCTACTGTACATGAGTTACTGTTTACTCTTAGTCGGTCTAAGAACAACCACCGACCGACTAGATGTGAAACTAGTCGGTCAGAACTTGCTCTCAGACCGACTAGTTCCTTTGATTAATTTTACCTAAGCTACTGTTCCTCGTTAGTCGGTTCATGAACACTCACCGACCGACTAGATTCCAAACTAGTTGGTCGACGGGCCTTCACAGACCGACTAATTCACTTCCCAGATTTTCCCCTTCTTTCGCTGTTTGATTCTAGTCGGTCACAGTTGGTCGACCGACCGACTAGTTGCTAAACTAGTCGGTCAGTAACTCTTCTTTGACCGACTAATCAGTGTCGAAACCCTAATTTCTGGGCAGCCACCATCTCTTCCTATTTAAACCCCCCAAACGTTTTCTTTTCTTCATTCATTTCTCCTGAGCCTCCTTCTTCCCCAAATCCTTCTCCATCTTCCCCTAGCCTTCCTCCTTCATCAAGAGCCCTTCCCCCTCTCCATTTTGGCCGGCCACCACCTCTAGGTCGCCGGAAATCCGCCAAAAAATCCCCAAAACCCCATTTCTCCATATTTTCTCCCCATTCCAGATCTGAACCCTAGGTTTCCCCGGATCGTTCTTCCGTTGCCGTGTTTGCTCGGCATCGATCTTCCGCTTCTATACGGTAGGGTTCGATCCTTTGGTTTTCTCATAACTCTCCTTGTGATTTTATTGAAACCCTAATAATAAACTAGGTTGGATGTTGTTTGATGATTGTTTCTCCGTGGCAGCGATTTCCTCTCCGTAGATAACTTTTGTGGCGTGCCTCGTTGATCATCTTCCTTGGCGTGAGGCAAGTGAAACTTGCCACTTAGGGTTTAGGCCATGTTTTAGGCCATTTGCTTGTTGTAGCGTAAAAGAGACTAGACGGTGAAATGATAGCCGCCTAGACGCCAATTGATCTAGTTTGACAACGAAACTAGATCCGTCACCTCAATTGATCTAGCTTGACAACGAAGCTAGATCCAACCCTTTTAACTTGTTGTTCATGCATATTAAACTGCCATGTTTAATTCCTTATTTGTACGCCTTACTGCAAGCCATGCCATCCATGTTGAATGTCGCATTCGTAGCACACGCTACAATACTTGTGTTTCATGGCTCGTGTTCCAGAAGCGGGCCATGTGTTGGTTGATAGCCAATGCCCGATCTACTTGTTTCCGGCTAGGTGCACCCTACGCCAAATACTTATGAATCGTGAACTTGAATGCGAGCTCCTGTGTGGGGCAACCCTGGCTCATTTACTGAGCTCGTGTGCAGGGACCCTGGCTCGTTCACATGTGGGTATTGGGGTAAGAGTTAAGCGGCCAATCAACTGGGAGTCTGCCCGATCAGCAACTGCAGTGGTAAGGCGTAAACTCTGGGTTCTGGGGTAGTGTTAAGCGGCCACTCAGTGTGAACGTCAAACAGTTCAACTGTAAGGCGTAAACATCTACAATAACTTGAAAATGTGACTAGTGAAAGGATTGAGAATGTTAGTAGCTTGGCTACTCCTGTCATGCCATGATAATTGTTCCCTTGCACTTATTGTTACACCACGTCTTACTTGTGCACTCATACTAAAACTGCCATGTCATGCATGCTTTTAGAACTGCTAGTTTGCTTTCCTTTCAGTTTCCTTGCCCAAGTCTTTTTAGACTTGCTGACATGTGCCCCTTTCTCTTTGGGTGTTGCATGTTAGTTGCCGAGCCTGAGTTTGTTGTTGAGGGCGACGAGTTCGAGGAGTTCGTGCCCGATTCTGTTGGTTGAAGAGGAGCTTGAGAATACTGGTGATCTTTCTTCGGATCTTACAGTTTCCTTTTGTTTTAGGATTCCTGTTAGTTGTCGGTGCGTGGCACCTTTGTTTGTACCTTGTACTTTTGTTGGCCATGTTTGGGCCCTTAGATTCTTTTCCCTTTTAGCCTGGTGGCTTTTTCTGTGATGTTGGAATTTAATGTGATGGATATTCTGAGATTGTCTTTTGTCTCTTTTCCTTTATTATTATCTTTGTTTCGTATCGCGTTGCAAGGACCTGCAGATATAACGATTTCATGACGCTTATCAGGCGTGTGGCTTCACAGCTCCACGTCTGTGCGGACCTTCTCACGTCTCGCCTCCACATTTTTGGAAAGCGGGGCGTGACAGTCACTTATTGCCTTTTAGTCTACCCAAAATAACATAATAACTAGTCTAGTCGGACCCTTGCTTTCTTGTCTAGTCCTAACTTACACCGACGCTCGGTTATATTCATGACAAGACGATTTGGGTTAATCTAAACTTCATCATATGTATAATGGAATTGGTTCCCAAAAGATAATCATTCTATGGCTTGAGTTTGCCCAATAACCATAACATGAATCTCCAGTTACCAATCTGCAAAAGCAAGGAGGGCTACGACTAATCATGAATAGGATTTTAAATGTAATTGACTAGACTATAATCAATGTCTACATTATTGATAATTGGAGTTCCAGATTGATCCAGTTGAACATGGCCAGGCATGTTTGGCCTGGTAGGATCACCTACCCCTAGCTAGGGCGATCCCTACTAGGGTGATTCAAGCCTAGACACCAAATGATTTTAGACACTGGCTCGCAGATACCTTAAGAACGCAAATTATCAAAATATACTTCTTTGATATGTTTATGGGTTCTTTCGAATTAGTTAACTTTAATCCTAGGCAATTCCTAAAACTAACATATTAAGAATCAAATATCCATCCCAACACAAACATCCCACGCAGTTATCTTATAATATTAAAGGAAGTCTAATTTTGGAAAACAATTTTTGAAAAACCAAAAGTACATATAATTCTTGCACAGGGCCACCGGACCACGTCATCACCATTGGTTAGCTAACTATGGCAGAGCGACTGTAGGACCTTTACAATATTAAAATTATATGTTATGCCGTGAAATCCGAAAAAACATCGCAATTTAATCATCACATGAATTAAATGACAAACATCACAGAATACATGTAAGCTCTCTAGTATACCCTAATAAAACAAGTGAACTCCATGCTCCACGTAGGATGTACACCACCTAGCAACACATTGCAAAGCGTCTCTTTGGACCATCTCAACTCCATGGATCTCCTGCCCTTAGCAATCTTTGAGTAGCTCTGCCTCCTAAATTTACTCTACATTTACACAAGGACATCCCCTTGGAAAAAAATAATAAATACAAAAGAGGCCAAAATTAATTACATAAAATTTAGTGCACGCAGGCATTATAAATTACATAATTAAAAAATTAAATCTATAGAGCTTACATGCCACAACATCAATACAAACATCGTCCGCACGCATGTTTATGAAGAGTACAAAATAAATCAGATCCTATGTAAAACCTCGCTCTGATACCAATGTTGGGTTTTGAACAAGCTTCCATATGGCTTTTCCATCGTCTGGCCCAAGGTTTAACAGATGTGGAAGCAACTGAAGTGGAAAAGAAATCATATAACGCTTTTATGAAAACGCCCAACGGAAAAAAATACAACTTTGCAAGATCTTATACTATCTAGAGAGAAGAGAGAACAAATCTCGCAAAGATAGATCTAACTAATTCTGCTATAAAATATAAAGCATAAAAGTATACCTTAATTTTTGTTGTCGCAAAAACTATTCCTTAGGACGACGCCCTGAAGCGATCCAACACCTTTGTTAGGAGGCTACCTTGCTCCAAAAAGTTTCACCTTGGCTGTTCATGTCCCAAGCTTTAGATCTGATCGAAAATTCCCTCAAGTTTTGCTAAAACCTGAAAGGACGAAAAGAGGAAAAGAGGAAAGAGGAATTTTTTGGTCGCTTTTAGATCTAGGTTTACTCACTTTAATTTAGAGTGAGCTCTCTTGATCTAGGCTTGATGTTAGTTTAGGAGAAAGATGGGCTTCCTATTTATAGGGGAGCTAAGCATTCAAAGCAATATCACATCTGATATGGTACACATAAACGGAATTCAAATTGACTCAAATTTGTCTCCTTTCAAGGACCAAATTTTGAGCAATTAATTCTCCCACTCTGTTAAGCTTCATGATCAACATTATATATCATTTCGAAGAGAATTAAACGAAGATCACATAGAAACAAACTGTGCTCAATTCTGAGGTCGTGTGACCCCTCGAACGATGCCTCAAAGTTGTACCCAAAACTGCCCAAATTCTTGTTTTTCGTAATCTGCACTGAACAAGACAGTGGGGTCCACCAGTTGACCCCACATGCTATGGGTCGGGCATGCCTGCATGCAGCGGTCAGACGGGCCTAGCCCACCCAAAGCGGGTAGGATCGCCCCAGTGCTCCCGAAGCAGGTGGGCAAGCGAGCCCAGCTTGCCTTACCTGCTCAAAGCATGCATGCCGGCTTAGCCCACCCAAAACACTGGGCTAAGGCCCAGGCACGTGCTTGGGCTTGTGCACGGCCGCAGCTGGGTCCAGAACTGGGCCAAAGCCAAGTTCAGCCCTTTTAGCAGTCTAGAACTGGGGTTTGGGCCAGCTCTACTGTTTGGGCAGGTCCAAAACTGGCTTTGACCCAGTTATGCCCCTGGGGCTATGTGAATTGGGACTGGTACATTCCTGGACCCAACTCCCTACTTTGGGCATACGCTTTTCAAGGCTCAATATTCACGTCACATCATATGTAACTGAATCCTCTTCACAACTATTTATGACCATATTAATTCCCATGCATCATATGCATGTCCTCTTAATACTTGGATGAGAATACCAGATTGTGTGAGACCTACAGCCTGATCCTACTACAAGTGGGACTCATAGGCCTTGACAACAGTGATCGCGGGCAGTAGATGCCGTCCCAGGTTTGGTATCATCATTACGTGGTCTACCCCTTGACATAAACATTATCGGGACTACCCTTGGCTATGTCAGTGATGATTTCCACAGTTTAATCCCGTCATCAACAGTATGTCGCTGTGAAGCCGATGGTATGGTTAACTGTTAACCCCTAATAGCTTTGTAATCGATCAACATCGTTTGGTCTTAGCCTGTCTTTGTTGGATTATATCCAACACACCTTGGTCAAGGATTTTACTATAGACCGTACTAATTCCGTGATATTAACTCCCCACATATAGGAGTGACGAAACCTATCTTGGCCACTACTCCCCTCGTACGCTTCAAGTGTCACCCAACCTAAGACCTTTCAGTAGGCCCTGCCTCGAAGCTAGGTCAGAAATCTAAGTGACACCGTTCATGAATAGGATCGTACAATGGCCTTAAGTCAAAGGATCAGCTTTCCTATCATTCTTTGAGAGCTACCATTGATAGTTTTGTATGCGCTATCCATGTAACATCTCTCGTTGGTTCGTTCAGTGAACACATCATCTAATGAGGGCATGCATATCGTCTCCGATTTCGCTAAATCGAATGATCATAAGATCATTGCCACTAACACTTAGGGAAGACAAACCAAACAATAGTCTATCTGATGCATCGATGTCCTTTCTCACATCGATGTCCTTTCACGATGCATCTACGACTACGAATAGTTTTATACTTATGATAGTAGTAGTCGAAACACTTCTCCATGATCGAGATCCTTATCTCGATACATATTCAACCTCACACTAAGTCTCAGGACTTTATCTAAGTGTAAAATACAGACAACCATTATGATTATACTCAGATAAACATTACCAGATAGCATACTATCATTTTGAACAATATGTCCCAATTATAAATAATTGGCCTCGAAGGCACACATTTCCCAACGTACGCGTGCCTAGTGATTGAGGCTTTTCTGCATATGGTTGGCCGAATGTGTTGAGTATTGGACTTATCTCTACTTGCGTTTGATAATGAGCAAACATAAATATTTGTGACTAATCCTCTGCTTGCAGTTAATCCATTGTCTAAGCCTGTCATGAAGATCAATTAGTAATGGATATCACTCAAGGATTAATCAAAGCTCGTAAAGTCAATTAGATGATCGAAGATGAAGATAGAAGCTTCAAGAAGAATTCAAGAATATTCAATAGAAAGAAGAGAGGCAAATATAAATGTAATCTTTTTATTCTTTTCTTCTTTCTTATCAGTATGTAACTTAGACGTAGAATTATATTGGAGCACACACACATCTTCCATTCTATCCTAGGAAAGCATTAGAACTCATTTCTTAGTCCTCCAATTCTTAATTCTTAAGCATTCGCATTGTTTTAATAGGTGACAGCTGAACGATTTACAGGCGCCTGTCTCCATACATGCACCTGAGATTTGTTCTACAGTCGTCTGATATGCATATACTTTTTCCTTTGTTCTTTTGGGCTTTCTGCTATAACTCCGATCAGGCGACTTATGTACAATATACAGGCGACTGTCCAGTTACAGGCGCATGTGACTTATTAGTCAGTCGCATGTCTCTTTTAGCCCAAAAGTTCCCAGTCTTACAACTTTTGCACTTGCATCTGTAGACGATGTAAGAAGGATTTACATGCGCCTGCCCATGGCACAGTCGCCTGTATATGCTTCTACAGTCACCTATCCCAGCTTGTCAAACTTTCCAAGTTTTGACAACTTTTGCACTTGCACATGCAAGCGATGTAAGATGGATTTACAGGCGCCTGCCCATGGCACAATTGCCTGTATATTCTTATACAGTCGCCTCTCCTGTCTTCCCAAATTTCCTGAGTTTTCACCACTTACACACTTAGGAATTTAGTCGCCTGTAGAAGGTTTCTCAGTCGCCTGTTGGTTTGCAGGCACCTGTCCGACCTTCATCAGTCGACTGTCCTACGTGGTAAGTTATCGTTTGAATTCTCACCTATCCTCTGACACAGTGCAGTAGGCGACTGTGAGTTGTTCACCAGTCGACTGTGTGGCACGTATTTTCTATCAACTGGCTTTTTCCAGACGGATTTAAAAGGATGTTTTGGATATTTTGCTTGAGGGGTTTAGAGAACTTATAAAAGGGTCTCCTACTATTCCATTGGATATTTCTTGAACCCTTTAGAATTCATTGATCCCATCTCTAAGCTCTCAAGCCCTCATTTTCTCCAAGCCCTAGTATCTCATTCTCTCTTACTCTCCAACCTAGAATCAAAGTTGATATCCGCTAGGCATTTGATGGTGACAAGAGAAATGGCTTCACTCTCTTCTTGGAAGAGATCAACACTCACTTCACTTTGCTTCTTCAAGTTCTACTTCAAGGCATATGTGTTTGTAAGTGTTTACATTTCGAATTTCATTATCTCGTATTTCGATTTCACTCTCGGTTTGTGAGAGTGGGTTTACTTGATCCCAAGTCGTGGGAGTCAAGGACATTGATTGTTGTTCGATTACACTTGTAGGGTTGCTACAAGTGGTTTAAAGGAAACCTCAAGTAAGGGTTCTAACTTGAGTATACGGAGGTATCCGGGTGGAAGGGACGTATGATTACCGGAAACAAGTCAGGATTGGACTTGGGTAATCCGAACCCTTGAAACATCTCCTTGTTAGTTTGTTTCATTTTGGGTTAATTTATAATCCGGATTTATTGTTGGTTAGTGATTTAAATTGGTATAACTATCGTTTAAATTTTATAAACACTATTCAACCCCCTTCTAGTGTTTTTTCTCATAGCCATGGTCCTTACAATTGGTATCAGAGCATAAGGTTTATAGCTATGGCATCCAACAATAACAACACACGAAAGCTTACTCCACCACATCTCATTGTGTCGAACTATCAAATTTTATGTCTAAATATGAAGGCTTATATTCAATCCATTGATGATGATTATTGGAAGCTTGTGGAGAAGCCCCTTCGTGTACCTACCACTTTCAAACATGAATGGACTAATGAGCAAAAAAGAATTGGTGGAGAAAAATGAAGAGGTAATGGACATCTTGCTTGATTATTTAACTTATGATATTCTTATGCATGTGTCTAAGGCTACGATGGCATATCAAATATGGCACATGCTAGAGGAGCAAGAAGAGCCCACCTCGGAGTGTTCTTCCTCCTATGATGAAAGGGATTCACACATGTGCTTCATAGCACGTGAGGATACACCCTCCGATGGGAGTGTTAGTGAGAATGATGAACCCGAGGTAACTATGGATGAACTTTGTATCGCTAACGAAGAACTATTTTCTAAGTATCAATCTCTTATGCTTAGATTTACTAATCTTAAGAAATTAAATGTTAGTAAATCATCCATGCCATGCATCACCAACAATGACACCATTGTTGACACACTTACTCTTGAGAAAGCTTGACGTCCCCTAGTTTTTGATCATGCAAGTGCAATAGGATTTGGGGATACCACATTTAAATATTTATACAGCAAGCACACGGTGTTGTAGCGTGGCTTGGGGGTCGAACACAGGGAGGCGTGGTTGTGCTTGTATCAAAGAGGAACCAGTTCACCCTATGGGTGAGCTAGCCCGAACAATCGATGGTTGTCACGGAAATTAGATACGAGGGATAAACAATATAAAAGGAAACCTAGGACTTCGGTTTCCACCCTATCATGTGTTCTCGCTATTACGACCTACGGATAGGAATACGATCGGATTTAGGGTTTAGTGGTGAGACGTTGCCTCTAAGAGTGGTACCAGCGTCCCATTGGCCCGATATTCCGGTCGATGCCCAGGATGATACGCCGGACTACCCGGGTTCGGTCGGTGGGCATTCCCATGTCCATTAACACTGACCGACTCCGAGAGTACTAAGCTCGCAATGATAACTCCCAAAATCTCATCCCGCTGTTCCCACGTGTAAGGATTCAATGTCTATGCTAAGGGCGTGAGTTGTGGCTAGGGAGTCAACTGCCAAGTTTATTCCCCCTTAGCCCTATGGTCAAAGGCGGTCTTTTTCCCGCCGATGACAATGAAACACCCCGCCTAACCATCTAAATTCCTAATCCCTATCGAAATCCTAGTCCTATAGATGTATTAGGGAGAACTCACGAAGGGGTTTCCACCAAAATTCCAGATTTGGGAACTACTCACAAATCATGGCTAAAAAGAAATCTAAATGAAAATCAATCGTAGAAATCATGATCAGGCGATTGAAATGAAGTAGTAGCAATGCTATAAAGATAGTATTAAAGTTTGAAAGCAATCAGAAGACTTACAAAAAGCGATAAAATTCCAGCCGTCACCGTACAAGAAAAAGATAGAAAAAATAACAACTCCCGTTTTCAGAACCCTAGGGCAACTATATATACAATTCGACGTCACCCGATCGGTTGAAGCATCAATCGATCGGGTGAGCTGCTTGATGCTTCGGCCGTCGGCTTCGAGAACTTCAACCGGGCGCTGAGGAGAACGGGTGGAGCGAGCGGGTCGTCGATTTGAAGAGATTCAGCACCAGGTCAAAAAATACAGTGAAGTCTGTCGATTTGGCACGGTCAGCGAACCATCGGTTGAGCTCTCTGGGTCGTCGCTTGGAAAATCAGCTACAGATGAACTGATCGGGTGAGATGTCACCCGATCGGTTGGAATTCAGCTCCAAATGGCCGAGAACTCTGCTGTGTTCAACCGGTCGATGAACCGGTTGGTTGGGTTGCACTTCGCTTTAGCTTCCGTCCGGGTCAGACACGGGTGCATCACCCGATCGGTTGGCTGTGTCCAACCGATCGGTTGAGGGCTGAAAAATAGCAATCTTCATCGTTTGACCCCCTGGATCACGCATGACTCCTTCTGTTGCTCCAGGGACTCATGATATCTTCGTTATATGTCCCCTATGTTGGCAATCTCCTGCAAACACACAAAAACACAAAGAAGTGAAAGAAAACTAGAAATCCCAAGAAAATGGGCACGGGACGACGGAAAACAACGGAAAAACACAAAGAAGACGTGCGTGAATATATAAAATATAAACTCACGTCAAAATCCCCCAAGCTGAACCCTTCCTCTTCCTCGAGGAAGACGAGTGAGAGTAGGAGCTCGGAGGGAGAAAATAGAGGGAGAAAGAGAAAGCAAAAATCCTAGATCGCCCGTCAGAGCCAACAAAATCAAATACCCACGCTAAGCAAGCATACGACATAACACAACACTAAACCAAGGAATATGAGTCCAAAGAAGTGTCGTGGGCCCACACAGAGAAGCACGAGTGAGTGTGGTCGTGTGCTAACAGACGGTGTTACTGTCTACAATATGCAATAAAGCTCCATATACACATATCCAAGGAATGACCCAAGTATCGATTCGATTCGAAATTGTGGTGAATAAAAGCTCAAGCATGCATGAGAAGAGCGTAAGAATGGAAACGTATCATGCGTCGGGGACTCCACAGCTAGGGACTAGGAAATCACCACACTATCACCTAGATAATAGTTAGAAATTTCCTATTCCAAATGTTTTCGAAAACGATGGAGGTTGAGAAGATGTGGAGTAGAACACTCGGTGCAAATTCTCGCCTTCCCTTTATTCTCGGTAGGTAGGAAAATATTCACACATGAATTCTTTTTTGTTTTTGGATATATGTATTTTTATGGATTTTTTGGCTATACATATATGTATATTTTTCCCTTTTCTCTTTTTCTTTCCATTTTTTGGGTTTTTCTTTTCTATTTTTTTGGATTTTTGGGGTTTTGGGATATATACATGTGTACTCTCCCAAGTGGGAGAACGGTACATAACGAGGAGATTTGCACCAAGTAAAATAAAAAAGAAATCGGATTCTAAACACTTGGGCAAGGGAGATTTTCTTCGCTAATCAGAGAATAGGCTCAATGGGTTATCCTAGTCCTAATTGTGGAATTCCGACACATGCGAATTGAAGTATATGATATATATATTCATGCATAAAGAGGCAGACAGGAGAAGCAAATACCACATATTCAAATCGAAGCATGCTAATCTAGGGGTCATCCTAGGATAGGTATATAAATCAAAATCACAAAGTAAGAGCACACTATAAGCTAGTCACGACACACGACTCACATAAAAGCAGGTGGACCCACGATGCATGAAAAGCAAGATGACTCAGCTTCCTAGGGTTAGTGAATGTGATAATCGAAGCCATGCTTGGTATGTGTGTGATTCTGTGGCAATTCATCATATGGGGTCATCTCTAGGAGAGAGAGGACAAAAGATGAGAAGAAAAAAGAAAAACCACAATGAAAACGACTCAAAAACGAAGAAAAAGACACAAATGACGCACGAAGTGTGACTCCCCCAAGCTGAAACTTGCATTACCCTCAATGCAATAAAAGTAAATACGGGAGGGCAATGAAAATGGGGGGGAATACGCACCGACACAAAGAGAATGAAAAACAAGAAAAACACACATACGAAACTGAAAAATAAAGAAGGAGAAGAAAGAAATACGGAAAATAAAAGATAGAAAATCACACAACACGACATATATAAACAAGCACACCACAATGAAAAACATGACATCACACATAAAAAATCGACTTCCCCCAAGCTGGACATGACAATGCTAGCAATATGATATGGGCAATGGTGAAGCAAAAATATGTAAGAGGGAAGTCAATCTGAGCCGCTGTCGGTAGAATGGTAAGGAGATGGCGAGGAGGGTGGTGAATAATGGAGGAAGGAATCCTCTGAGGACGAAGGAGAGGGTGTGCCGATAGGAGAAGGAGGGGCAACAAGCTGGAGCACCGGAGGATCAAAATTTATTGGTGGATCGTGGTGGATAATGATGGCACCGGGTGAACCGACACACGGGTGCCAATCGGGAGGTTCCAAGGGTGGAAAGTGTACGAGTGTGGTATACCAAGGATCTGGGTAGAACTCCCATGGTAGATGTGAAATGCGAATGGGGAGGCACTCAGAAGATGAGGGTGGAAGGATGGCAAAAGGAGTGTTGGCAGGACTATAGAGGTAGACGGCACGCTCCTCACCAAAGGGAGTTAGCATACCGATATCGATCAAGTAGTCGCGATCGATAAGGCTACGTCCCGGTAGAATAGGGAGGTGGGCGGCAGCCTCAAAACACAGCTGACAATAAGAGTAATCATCCCACCATAGCAGATAGATCCAGAGGTTGCGCGACTAACAGATAAGATCTCGTGGATGATCCAATGAGCGATGTGTATGGGTAATGGGATACATCCCTGAATCCTGTCGTGGGACATGGCATAAAGAAAGAGGAGCTCATCCCGAGACACCATGGAAACATCCACGCGGGAGAAGATGGTGTTGGCAAGGAAGCAATGGGCGAAGCGGTAGCATGGATGTATGATGTAGGAGGCAAGAGCTACCGATGAAAAGGTGGTATACCGGGTGAACCGTTGTCAAACACCATCATCCTGAAAGTAAGAAAAGATATCAGACCGATCATGAGTTGAACATTCAACATGGCGATCGGGGTGAGGGAAATCTAGAATATTGTTAAGCTCGGCAAAGCTCATAGATAAATTGCCATTAAAGGCGCGGAAGGTGAAGCCATAATCGGACACTTCGAGTGAACTGAGGAACTCGAGTGTGAGATTCATGTGTATGTGAGCATAGGCACGCAGAAGGAAGTTGCAACCAATGAAGCGAAAAAGTGTGCTGACGCCCCTAAAGAGTCCAAGCAATCGAGAGTGGGGGAATCGGAGAAAAGAGTAGGTCGCATGGGGCGATGAAGCAGGGCGTGCAGACGCGCAGATTGCTCCTCAGAAATTGGGTCAATGCCCAGGAATGATTGGGGAAAAGGGCCGTGTAGAGGGTGTCTGCATGAGGATGAGGCAATCTCTTTTCCCTTTTCAGACATGGTGATGACGTGGAGGGACAATGATACAGCGGGGGTGTGTATGAAGATGATAAGGCAGATGAAGCAGATAGACACAAATTCAAGACATTGCATATAAGGAAATAAATATGAAGAGTGGATAGAAATTACCTAACGATGATGCAAGTCCAAACTCCTGAAAGATTCCACGCCGTATAAGGGAACAATCTGGAGAGCCGTCGCTCACTGATCCGTCAAGGAAGAAAATTTTGAAAATGAGGGTTAGTGTTAGGTTTTCGACGAATTATGGGGGAATGTGGTCAATGGGAAGGATATTGATGGTGGGGGAATGGGGGAAAGGATAGTGGTGTGATCTCAGGGGTGGATGGATCTACGGGGGAGATCAATTTGGACGGTGGGGGGAGGAACGTGCGAATTTGAAATGGGGGAGTCGGGTGAATGAGTTTGGGTGAGGCGTATGTATAAAAGCGTCGACGAACCGATCGGGTGAGGGTTCACTCAATCGGTTGTGTAAATTTTCAAAATTCCTTGTCGATCAGCAGCTACAGGTGAACCGATCGGGTGAGATCTCACCCGATCGGTTGACCTCTTCCCAAATTTCCCCGAGAGCACTGTGCTTTTCACCCGGACTTCCATTCGATCTCGGCCTCGTCTCAACCGATCGGTTGATTTACCCTCAAAAGTTCCCGAGGGCTCTTCAGTGTCACCCGATCTTCCACCTGGCAAGCCTTATATACCACCCAATCGGTTTGCTGTTGTGCTGACACAAGCCAACTTCAGACACGGTCCAACCGACTGGTTGATTCATCACCTGATCAGTTGGAGATGATTTCCTGCACAATTTCAAAGATTAGCCTAAGTTTCCCGACGGAGACCCCCATTGCTGGATTTATTCACTAAAAATTAAAAAACTAATCCTAAAAATAACGAATAAAGTTTAGAACATGGGTTGCCTCCCACGAAGCGCTGTTGTTTAAAGTCGTTTGCTTGACTCCTCATTTATTGGTCAATTTGGATCCGGAGGATTTGTAAATGAGCCATCGGTCGTTGAGATTCTGACCGGATAGATTGTTGGTTCACTAATCGCATAATGTTTTAGGCGCTGCCCATTGACTTTGAATTTCCCACTATCTCAATTGCCCCGTGCGGGAAGACCTTGGTGACGCGGAAGGGTCCCGACCACCTCGACTTGAGCCTTCCAGGAAAAAGCATCAGCCTCGAGTTGAATAGGAGAACTAAGTCTCCTTCCTTAAATTCTTTCTTCAGAATGCGCTTATCGTGCCACTGTTTCAGCTTTTCCTTGTAGATCCGGGCATTTTCGTAGGCATTGAGCCGGTTCTCGTCAAGCTCATTCAGTTGTAGTTGTCGGTGGCTTCCAACCTCCTTGGTGTCAAAATTCAGATTCTTGATGGCCCAAAACGCTTTGTGCTCCAATTCCATGGGCAGATGGCATGATTTCTCGTAGACAAGTCGGTAAGGGGTTGTGCCGATCGGAGTCTTGAACGCAGTCCTATAAGCCCAGAGTGCATCTGAAAGTTTCGATGACCAGTCCTTCCTAGAGTTGGCCACTGTCTTCTCCAGTATGCTCTTGATCTCTCTGTTTGAAACTTCCACTTGGCCGCTTGTCTGTGGATGATAGGCACGTCCAATTCGGTGTTGCACCATGTACTTCTTCAAGAGAGTTTTGAATTTCTTCTCTATAAAATGGCTCCCTCCGTCAATGATCAAAACTCGAGGCATGCTGAATCTCGGGAAGATATTGTTTTTAAAGAATTTGGCGACCACCCGGGAATCATTAGTGTGGCTGGCTATCGCTTCCACCCACTTGGACACATAATCCATGGCTACCAAGATATACTGATTCACAGAGGATGAGGGGAACGGTCCCATGAAGTCGACTCCCCACACATCAAAGATCTCGACCTCTAAAATGTAGTGCTGAGGCATTTCGTTCCTTTTGGAGATGTTTCCCATTCTCTGGCATTTGTCACAAGCCTGGACATAAGCGTATGTGTCCTTGAAAAGGGTCGGCCAATAGAATCCACTCTGTAGGATCTTTGCCGTTGTCTTGTAAGCACTCGCATGGCCTCCACACTTCTGATCATGGCAGTGCGAGATTATGGAGATCGCCTCAGTTTCGGGGATGCACCTTCGTATCGCCCCATCATTATAGGTCGTGTACAAATAGGGATCGTCCCAATAGAATTTTCGGACCTCGTGAAAGAATTTGTTCTTCTGCTGATAGCTCACGTTGTGGCGGACGATGGCGCATGTCAAATAATTGGCAATGTCGGCATACCATGGAGTCCAAGCGGAAGAGACGGAGAAGAGATGCTCGTCAGGGAGTGAGTCGTCAATGGGAGTAGTGTCCGAATCGACAGTAGGCATTCTAGACAAGTGATCGGCAACGACATTCTCCGCCCCCTTCTTATCCTTGATCTCCAAGTCGAATTCCTGGAGGAGGAGAATCCACCTTATGAGCCACGGCTTAGCCTCCTTCTTGCTCAAAAGGTATTTGAGAGCCACGTGATCCGTGTGCACGATTACCTTGGCACCAACAAGATACTGTCGGAACTTGTCCATGGCATAGATGACAGCTAACAATTCTTTCTCTGTGGTCGTATAGTTCCTTTGGGCTACATCGAGGGTCTTGCTCGTATATTATATAACATGTAGATTTTTATCCTTCCTCTGCCCCAAGACGGCCCCAACTGCATAATCGCTAGCATCACACATTAACTCGAATGGTAGACTCCAGTCCGGCGGCTGAATCACGGGTGCAGAGATGAGAGCTTGCTTCAAAAGGCGGAAGGCTTCCATACACTCACCGTCGAAGATGAAAGGCGCATCCTTCATAAGGAGTTGAGTCAATGGCCTGGAAATCTTGGAGAAGTCCTTTATGAAGCGGTGATAGAATCTCGCGTGCCCTAAAAAAACCACGGACTCCCCGACGGTTAAGTGGAGGCAGAAGTTTTTCGATCACTTCTACCTTTGCCTTGTCTACCTCGATCCCCCTTGAAGAGATGACGTGCCCCAATACAACTCCTTCTTGGACCATAAAATGGTATTTTTCCCAGTTCAGCACTAGTCCTTTATCCTGGCACCTTTCCAAGACTTTTGTCAGGTTGCGGAGACACGAATCAAACTCTGTTCCGTAGACGGAGAAATCGTCCATGAAGACCTCCATTATATCCTGGGAGTAGTCGGAGAAGATTGCAGACATTAATCGTTGAAATGTAGCCGGGGCGTTACAAAGCCCAAACGGCATTCTCCTGTAGGCATATGTCCCAAAAGGACAAGTAAAATTCGTTTTTCTCCTGGTCATCATTATGGATGGGGATTTGCAGAAAGCCGGAGAATCCATCCATGAAGCAGAAGTAATTGTGCTTCGCCAGCCTCTCGAGCATCTGATCAATGAAAGGAAGAGGATAGTGATCCTTCCTTGTGGCCTTGTTTAGTTTACGGTAGTCGATGCACGTCTGGTACCCCGTGACGGTCCTAGTGGGTATGAGCTCATTTTTCTCGTTGCGAATTACCGTCATTCCTCCTTTCTTCGGTACAACATGCACCAGGCTAACCCAGCGACTGTCGGAGATAGGATATATGATGCCGACATGCCGGAGTCTAATAATCTCCTTCTTGACCACCTCCATCATGATGGGAGTCAGTCTTCGTTGTGGCTCAATTAAGGAGGCTTGCTCGTCTTCAAGCAGTATCCTATGTGAGCAAAGCCCTAAGCTCACTCCCTTCAAATCTCTGATTGCATACCCGAAAACATTCTTAAATCTATTTAAAACACCAAGTAGTTTGGTCATCTGGTCTTCAGGTAGCAAGGAGTTCACTATGACTGGCAGCATCGAATTCTCCCCTAAATATTCATACTTCAGTCCTGTAGGTAACTCTTTCATCTCAACCTCTTGGGGTCCCGACGCGTATTTCTCAAGCTGAGTATCCTCCAGTGAAAGGACTTCTTCCTGGGTCTCCTGGAAGCCAGCATCCGGAACTTCACTTCCACCCATGGTTTCGCAAGACGAAGCTTCGCAAGGCAAAGAGGGGATAGGTGAGGAGGGCTTTGGGTCTTTCTCAGATAAATGATGATGATCCGGGTAGAAGGCCTCAACGCGAAAACAGGTTTCAACAGTCGATAGTTCTCCACCACTAGTTGCAGCTTCCTCACTGTCCCAAGATCCAGGGTGCTCTATAGATGTCTCCAAGGGATAGATTGATTCCGGTTTAACGTACTCGATGAACTCCGTCTGATAGTCCTCCGGGCAAAACTCCTCGTGGGTGCATAATTCTTCCCCACCGTTTTCGGAACTGGGTATGTCAATATACATCGCTTTGTCTGGAGGAAAGAAAGTTGTCGCGACTGAATGCTGCTGCACATCATGACACCTCCTCTGATTTTCTACAGCAGCTGACAGAAGGGATAGGATGTTCGAGGCACTCAGAAATTCTGTCAAATTCTGTGCCAAAGAGCTGACGTGGTGCGAATGATCCCAGATATCGCCCAAAACAGCACATAACATCCTTGTCGCGTAGCGGAAAACCTGTAGGAAAAGGAGAGAGGGAGAACTCCACGGATAGAAAGCATGTCAATAGCACGGGTTGTATGAATGGGGAGGCGAGGAGCAGTGATGGTACCAATTCTATACAACTAATATATACAATATGTCGGAGTAAAATCAAAAAGGTGTAAAATGCGAAAATTATCGTGAGGTGAAGACATGAGCTAGACTCAAGGGTTCAATCGTCCTAAAATTAACAAGCACGTTGCCTCCCCGGTAACGGCGCCATAAAGCTTGATGTCCCCTAGTTTTTGATCATGCAAGTGCAATAGGATTTGGGGATACCAGATTTAAATATTTATACCGCAAGGGCACGGTGTTGTAGCGTGGCTTGGGGGTCGAACACAGGGAGGCGTGGTTGTGTTTGTGTCAAAGAGGAACCGGGTCACCCTATGGGTGAGCTAGCCCGAACAATCGATGGTTGTCACGGAAATTAGATACGAGGGATAAACAATATAAAAGGAAACCTAGGACTTCGGTTTCCACCCTATCATGTGTTCTCGCTATTACGACCTACGGATAGGAATACGATCGGATTTCGGGTTTAGTGGTGAGACGTTGCCTCTAAGAGTGGTACCAGCGTCCCATGGGCCCGATATTTCGGTCGATGCCCAGGATGATACGCCGGACTACCCGGGTTCGGTCGGTGGGCATTCTCATGTCCATTAACACCGACCGACTCCGGGAGCACTAAGCTCGCAACGATAACTCCCAACATCTCATCCCGCCGTTTCCACGTGCTAGGATTCAATATCTATGCTAAGGGCGTGAGCTGTGGCTAGGGAGTCAACCGCCAAGTTTATTCCCCCTTGGTCCTACGGTCAAAGGCGGTCTTTTTCCCGCCGATGACAATGAAACACCCCGCGTAACCATCTAAATTCCTAATCCCTATCGAAATCCTAGTCCTATGGACGCATTAGGGAGAACCCACGAAGGGGTTTCCACCAAAATCCCAGATTTGGGAACTACTCACAAATCATGGCTAAAAAGCAATCTAAACGAAAATCAACCGTAGAAATCATGATCAGGCGATTAAAATGGAGTAGTAGCAATGCTATAAAGATAGTATTAAAGTTTGAAAGCAATCAGAAGACTTACAAAAAGCGATAAAATTCCAGCCGTCACCGTACAAGAAAAAGACAGAAAAAATAACAACTCCCATTTTCAGAACCCTAGGGCAACTATATATACAAATCGACGTCACCCAATCGTTTGAAGCATCAACCGATCGGGTAAGCTGCTTGATGCTTTAACTGTCGGCTTCGAGAACTTCAACCGGGCGCTGAGGAGAACGGGTGGAGCGAGCAGGTCGTCGATTCGAAGAGATTCAGCATCAGGTCAACTGATCGGTTGACTATTCAACTGATCAGTTGGAATTGTCGACAAAAAATACAGAGAAGTCTGTCGATTTGGCACGGTCAGCGAACCGTCGGTTGAGCTCTCCGGGTCGTCGCTTGGAAAATCAGCTACAGATGAACTGATCGGGTGAGATGTCACCCGATCTGTTGGAATTCAGCTCCAAATGGCCGAGAACTCTGCTGTGTTCAACCGGGTGGTGAACCGGTCGTTTGGGCTGCACTTCGCTTCAGCTTCCGTCCGGGTCAGACACGGGTGCATCACCCGATCAGTTGGATGTGTCCAACCGATCGGTTGAGGGCTGAAAAATAGCAATCTTCATCGTTTGACCCCCTGGATCACGCGTGACTCCTCCCGTTGCTCCAGGGACTCATGATATCTTTGTTATATGTCCCCTACGCTGGTAATCCCTGCAAACACACAAAAACACAAAGAAGTGAAAGAAAACTAGAAATCCCAAGAAAATGGGCACGGGACGACGGAAAACAACGGAAAAACACAAAGAATACGTGCGTGAATATATAAAATATAAAAACATGTCAAAAGCCAATTTGGTTTCTCAAAATGGCACCTTAAGAAATGGGGTTTCCCTCAAATCTCAATTAGATCACATTTCTTCTAAAGATAATGATGATCTAGTCTCAAAAAACACAAAATTGGGTGTTGAGAATGAATCTCTTAAAACCCAAGTGCACGAGCTCACCACACGTGTGTCCACCTTGGACACCACCATTTCTTCCCTTAAGGAGAAATATGAGCTCATGTCCTCATATGTTAAGAGATTTAACAAAGGGAAAGGGCAATTGGATGAATTTCTCTCAAACCAATTTCTGGACATACATCATGTTGGACTTGGTTATGTGAAAGAAAATGCATCCAATTCTCACACCTCCTATAGTGGTGTAACTGTAGATTTTGTTAGGCCATCCTCCGGTGCATTCACTCGTGGTGTCAAAAACACTATGTGTAGCGAACCTACCAAGAAGGCCACCACTTCACACTCTCCTTCTTTTGGTAAGAAACCCACTAAGGGTGGAAACCAAAAGAAAGGACATGCCTATATGTACACTAACACTCACACATGTATGAAATCTCCTACTTCACTTGTGGACACATATGGCACATTTTATACTCCACACTCACGGGCACGTGCAAACTCTCACATGAGAAATAATCATGCACGTGCTTCTACACACTCCTATGTTCATGCACATCATCCTCCCATGTATGCTCATGCATATCCTTTACATCATATGCATCATATAATAAGCATGCACCTTATTTTGCATATAACTAGTATATGTCGCATGCATATCCACCTCCGCCATCAAATTCTAGATCGCATGCTCCTAGGAAACATGCACCACATAGACCTCAACTAAATGTACTACAATTAGGAAGAGGACACCCAAAACATACACAATTTGGGGTCCCAAGAACACAAGAACTAATGATAGGAATGCTTACTTAAACTTTTATCTTAGAGATGTGGTAAATAGTGATAATTATATTGGGAAACCAAAGTCCACATGAACTTGGTTTCCAAAGGGCTAATCCCCTTAGACCCAACAAGCTTGGGTACCCTAAGCTATGGTAAACTATATATGTACCTAAGATAAAGAAAAAGAGCAAGAAATGCAAAACTAGCTCTAAAAGGAAAGGATGAATACTCGATAGCGGTTGCTCCAAACATATGACGGGAGATCCTACATTGCTCTCTGAAGTGGTTCGCAACAAGGATGGTGCAACGGTCACTTTTGGAGGCGATCAAAAGGGAACCATCATTGGAGTAGGCAAAGTCGGTAATCCTTCCAAACCTCTTATTACAAATGTTTATTTAGTTAGTGGTTTTGTCATAACCTTATCTCCGTAAGTCAACTTTGTGACAAGGGTTACAAGGTTAACTTTGGAGAGAGTATTTGTAATGTAGTTGATAATGATTTGCATGTTTTTTTTCGGTTTAGGCATAAAAATATTTATTATTTGAACATGCCTAAAACCATAGAACATTGCTTAGTTGCTAATACGGATGAACAACTATTATGGCATCACCATTTTTGGCATATTCATTTTAAGCACTTATATAAGTTAGCTAAGCATGATCTAGTTAAAGGTTTTCCGAAGATTTCTTTTAATAAGAAAATTTTTGGTGATTCATGTCAAAGAGGTAAACTAAGTAAATCTTCCTTTAAACCTAAAGATGGCATAACTTCTAAGAGGGCCCTAGAATTACTTCATTTACATTTATTTGGGCTAACTAGAATCACATATTTAGGTAATGCTCATTATGGATTAGTCGTCGTAGATGACTTCTCTAGATTTACTTGGGTTTCATGTTTAACCAATAAAAATGAAGCTTTTGAAGGGTTTAATAATTTTTCAAAGAAAATTCAAAATCTCTTAGGACCCATCATTATCACTATCGTAGTGATCATGGAGGAGAATTCGAGAATGAATTTTTCACTAAGTTTTTTTGATAACAACGGGATTACTCACACCTTTTCTTTTCCTCGCGTACCACCACAAAATGATATTGTTGAGAGAAAGATTAGGACCCTAATTGAGTGTGCACGCACCATGCTCTATGATAGTCATCTTGGACTACAATTTTGGGCAGAGGCGATGCACACGACATGTTATGTGCTAAATAGGATCCTAGCAAGGCCCCGAACGAACAAAACTTGTTTTGAAATATTTTATGATAAAAAGCCACAAGTTAAATATTTTCGTGTTTTTGGTTCAAAATGTTTTATAAAGAACACTTATGACAACTTAGATAAATTTGAGCCAAGATCCGATGAAGGGATCTTTGTTGGATATTCCACATGTAGCAAAGCCTACCGGATATACAAAAAACCTCGTCAACGATCGAGGAGTCACTATACGTTTCATTTCATGAAGATTTTGATATTCCTTATGTTGTCGATGATAGTGTAGATGTTTTATGTGATTCCATTAGTAACGTTAAAATTAATGATTCTATTATTGAGGCCGACAATACTAATGAAAATGTTGAGGATGTTCCAAGTGATTCAAGTATTCCCAAAGCTTATCCGACCGTTCGTGACCACCCCCATGCGCAAATAATTGGAGACAACCGCATGTTCCTGCAGCAGGGGCGTTGCACGAAACCAACCCACATTGGTGTGGGTGTCTGAACAAGGTCAAGGATTGATGAATTCTCTTATTGTGCCTTTGTCTCTACCATTGAGCCAAAGAACATCCAAGAAGCTTGTGAAGATAGCACATGAATAGTAGCAATGGAAGAGGAGCTCATGCAATTTGAAAGAAATGAAGTTTGGGGGCTCATCCCTCTTCCAAATGGTCACCAAGTCATTGGGACCAAATGGATTTTTAAGAACAAGATGGATGAGAACGAGGTCATCACAAGGAACAAGTAAGGTTAGTAGCTCAAGGCTACCAGCAAGAGGAAGGTATTGATTTCGAAGAATCCTTTGCCCCCGTAGCTAGATTAGAAGCTATTAGGTTGCTTTTATCTTTTGCATCTCATAAGAATTTTAAATTATTTCAAATGGATATTAAAATTGCATTTTAAATGGTATAGTTAGTAAAGAAGTTTATGTTTCTCAACCACCCGGTTTCATACATGAAAAATTTCCAAACCATGTTTTCAAACATAAAAACACGTTATATTGGCTGAGACAAGATCCTAGAGCTTGGTATGATCGACTCAAAACCTATCTTTTGGATTTAGGTTTTTAAATGGGTGAAGTTGATTCAACACTTTTCATTAAAGATTATGAAAATGACATCCTTTTAATTCAAGTTTATATAGACGATATAATATTTGGTTGTACTAACTTTAATCTTTGTCAAGAATTTTCTAAGTCTATGAAGGATGAATATGAGATGAGCCATATGGGTGAGCTCAACTACTTCCTTAGACTACAAATTCGGCAAATGAAGGATTCGACTTTCATACATCAAACAAAGTACACCGGGGGCTTATCAAGCGATTCGGGATGGAATTGTCTTCAAGTAAGCAGACTCTCATGAGTACGACAACCCATCTACACAAGGATGAAAACGGGAAAGATGTAGACATTCGTCTATTTCGAGGTATGATCAGTAGCTTACTTTACTTAACTGCTTGTAGGACTGATATTATGTTTTCTATATGTCTTTGTGCTAGATATCAAGCTAGACCTAAGAAGTCATATGTGATTGCAGTTAAACGAATATTTCGTTACCTCAATCATACACTAGATTATAGGTTACTTTACCCTAAGTTTAACACATATGAGTTAAGCTCATAAAGTGATGCCGATTTTGCCAGATGCAAATCCGATAGGAAAAGTACTAGTGGCACTTGCCATTTTCTAGGAAATTCCCTAGTTTCTTGGTTTTCCAAGAAACAGAACTCGATATCATTGTCCATGATTAAAGTGGAATATGTTGCCTGACGTGCCTTTATATTTTATATATTCACGCACGTCTTCTTCGTGATTTTCCGTTATTTTCCGGTGTTTCGTATCAATTCTCTCATGTTTTTAGTTTTCTTTCACTTCTTTGTGTTTTTGTGCCAATGCAGGAGATTGCCAGTGTTGGGGACATATAAAGCAGATATCATGAGCCCCCGGAGCAACGGGAGGTGTCACGTGCGATCCCGAGGGCCAAACGTCGAAGAATTCCATATATCAGCCCTCAACCGATTGGTTGGACAGAGCCAACCGATTGGTTGGTGCACGCGTATCCGACCTGGACAGGAGCAGAAGTGAAGAGCAGCTCACCCGATCGGTTCAGCGATCGGGTGAATCCATCAGTGCTCTCTGTCTTTTTGGAGCTTAATTCCAACCGATCGGGTGACATCTCACCCGATCGGTTCATCTATAGCCAAGATTACCCATCTCATGACCCGATGAGATCACCTGATCGGTTGGGTTACCGGGTGAAGTGTATGAAGACCGAAGGCAATATCGACTGTCAGCTCACCCGATCGATTGATGCTTCAACCGATCGGGTGGCCGTATTTTCTATATATAGTGACCTATGTTTTTCTCAGACGAGATCCCCATTGTATTTTCTGTCTTTTTGGGATTTTTGACGGCTCGGAATTTATTCCGTCTTGTAAGTTTTCTGATTGTTCTGGAACTTTAATATTGCATTAATACTATTGTTAGCTTCTACTTTCTATTGCTTGATTTTGATTTCAATGGTTGAATTTTGTTGTGATGCTATTTTCGCTATGAATCGTCAGTAGTTCCCCAATCTGGAATTTTGGCTGAAGCCCCTTCATGGGTTCTCCCTAGAATGACCATAGGATTAGGGTTTCGATAGGATTTAGGAATTTGGATGGTTACGCGGGGTGTTTTATTGTCATTGGCGGGAGAAAGACCGCCTCTGACCGTCGGGCCAAGGGGAAATAAAACTGGCGTTTGATCCCCTAACCACAGCTCACACCCTAGCGTAGACATTGAATCCTAGCGCGTGGGAACGGCAGGATGAAATGTTGGGAGTAATCGTTGCGAGATTAGTGCTCCTGGAGTCGGTCGGTGTTAATGGACATGGGAATGCCTACCGTCTGAATCCGGGTAGTCCTAGCATATCATCCTGGGCATCGACCGGAATATCGGGCCCATGGGACGCTAGGTATCACTCTTAGAGGTAACGTCTCACCACTAAACCCTAAAATCCAATCGTATCCATATCCGTCGGTCGTAATAGAGAGGGCACATGATAGAGTGGAAACCAAAGTCCTGGGTTCCCTTTTATATCTTACATCCTTCGTATTTCTATTTTGTGACAACCTACCGATTGATCGGGCTAGCTCACCCATCGGGTGATCCGGTTCCTTCTTGATAACAAGCACAACACACGCCTCCCTGAGTTCGACCCCCAAGCCACACTACAACACCGTGCGCTTGTGGTTACAAATATTTAAATCTGGTATCCCTGATCCCACTGCATATATTGCTAAATCTAGGGGACGTCAAGCTTTATGGCGCCGTTGCCGGGGAGGCAACGTGCTTGTTTCTCTTAGGACCCTGTGAACCCTAGAGACTAGTTCACATCCTCACCACGTGATAATTTTCGCATTCTATATTTTATTTTTATTTTTTATTTCTTTATTTTTTGTTTTTATTTGTCGTTATACCATACGTGCTTCACATGTGTTTCTTGATTTTTCATGCGCAGGAATACAAGAAGTCTCGACGACTTGATTCCTATAGATCCTGAGATAAACGCAACCGTGAGGCGTCTGAACGCCGAGAGGAGAAGAAGGGAAGAAGCTGAAACCATGGGAGAAAATACTCCTCCCCAAAAGTCCTCGCTTGAGTACTCGATGCCGTCCATCGGGTCCACGTCAAGCATCCAACCCCTGGCCATTACGGCCGGAAATTTCGAATTAAAGCCGTCATTGGTGATGTGGATCCAACAGGACCAATTTTCAGGGGCACCAATGGAGAGCCCGATTGAGCATCTGGACTCATTTTTAGAGAAGTGTGACACCTTCAGAATCAATGGTGTGTCGACTGAAGCAATCCGGCTCAGACTGTTCCCATTCTCTCTGAGGGATAAAGCCAAACAATGGCTAAAGGGGAAGGACCCCAATACCTTCACAACTTGGGAGAAGTTGTCCAAAGCTTTCTTGAACAAGTTCTTTCTCCCGGGGAAGACGATGAAGCTGAGGAGCGAGATCTCCTCTTTCTCCCAAGGCAGCCACGAATCCTTGCATGAGGCATGGATGAGATATAAGGAGATGAAATGGAGATGCCCTCACCATGAGCTCCCCAAATGGCAGATCATTAATTTGTTCTATAATGGGTTGAGGGATGATCTGAAATCTTCAATGATGCCGCGGCTGGAGGATCCTTCATGTCAAGGAACGAGGAAGATGGCAGAAACATTCTGGAGAATATGGCATCTAATAATGAAAGGTGGTGCGATGAGCATGCCACAACAAGATCTGGTGGAATGCATCGAGTCGAAGAGGTCGACAAACTATCTAGCAAATTCGATTTGCTATCTACCCAGATCTCGGCATTTATGGTAGGAGCTGGAGGTGCCAACACCCAACAAGTGGTAGCAGTGGAAGCTAAAGTCCTGGGAGACTTTGATGGTGATGATATCTCACCACTGGTGGATCAAGCGAGCGCTCTTTTCTATAACCTGATGGGTAACGCGCCCTATCCACCAAGGACAAGCTCGAATCCGACGTATTCTCCCAATAACCGGAACCACCCGAACCTGAGCTATAGGGCACCATACCAGCAGCCCCAGCAACCTCATTAACAATTGTATCAGCCACCTCAGCAGCAGCAGCAGTTGTACCAGCAGCAACAACAACCCCAGTAGATGTACCAGCAATATCCCCCCAGGAATTAGCAGCCCCCGCCACAGCAGCAGCCATATAACCAACAACAGGTAATCTCTCCGGTCGAGAATCTCTTGACCCAATATATAACAAACCAGGAGAAGATTAACCTGCAGCTGCAGATGGGACAGAAGACCTTAACCGATCAAGTAACCCAGCTGGGGTTGCAAGTGGCAAATCTTCAGAGGGCACAGGGCCAATTACCGGGTCAGCCGGAGGTAAATCCTAGGGGCCAAATCAAACATGAGCGTTGACGCATGACCATGCACATGTGTCTGCGATAGTATTGAGAAGCGGCACACAGATTCCGACTAGGGATGCCGCCAAAGAACCCGAAGCTCCATTGGTCGATGGGCGACCAAATGTAAAAGCAAGTGACGATGGAGATTCGTCATCAAAGACTATGACTCCGGAGGGAGTTTCTGAGGAAGAAAAGAAGAAGAATGAAGAGGGCAACTCGAGAGTCTTCAAGCCCGTGGTGCCATTCTCTCAAAGACTAGCCAAGGTAAAAATAGCTGAGAAATATGGCAAGTTTTTCGACATGGTTAAAGACTTGAGTTTGCATATTCCCTTCCAAGAGGCTATAGAGACCATCCCTTTTTATGCTAAATTTCTGAAGGATTTGGTGACGAAGGGTACAAGGAAAGAAAAAGTCGTCCTGACAGCGGAGTGCAGCGCACTGATTCAACGAGCGAACCCGCCAAAGCTCAAGGACCCATGGAGCTTCTCTATCCCATGCTCGATAGGAGAGGTGAAAATCAATCGGGGGCTCGTCGATTTGGGTGCGAGCATGAGTCTGATGCCTCTATCATTATACAAGAGGATAAGAATGGACGACCTTGAACCAACCGGAATGACGCTGCAACTTGCAGACAGATCGGTGAAATACCCGGTGGGGGTTGTGGACGACTTATCGGTGAACGTCAGCGGCGTACACGTGCTTGTGGATTTTGTAGTAATGGACATGCCGGAGGACAACCATACCCCGATTATCCTCGGGAGGCCCTTCATGGCGACAGCTGGCGTGCTCATTGATGTGAAGAAGGGGAAGCTGTCCCTAAATGTGGGCGACCAGAAAGTCGAGTTCGATTAGGGACTGTCAATGAAGCATCCACCGGAGAAGCAAAGTTGCAATGTGCTGGAGGCTGAAGAAGAAAGAGTCGTAGAGGCTGGATCTTGGGAGATTCTCTCTAGGACCCCCCCCCCCCCGATAGCTTAGGGGGCCTTGAGGAGCACGTCATGTTGAAAGAACAAGAAATAGCTGGAGAAGTGTGTGTCTCATGGACGACTCCTCCCGGATTTAAGAAGGTTGCTCCGACGAGGAGCAAGGGAAAAGAGCCCATGGGGCTCACTACTGATGAAGTCCAGATCCTACGAAGAGTGGCAGTTAACGCCAACGTGAGGGAGAAGCCCCCGGACACCACCAGCGGGAGGATCGTTGAGAGCATCTACCTGTCACCTCCATCACCGACAAGGGCCGCTGCTCCAAAAGCTGAAAGGATGCCGATCATCGGGCATCACCCGCACCAACCCCTTGAAGATCACATACCGGGAGTCGAGCAAACGACTTTAAACAACAGCGCTTCATGGGAGGCAATCCATGTTCTGAACTTTCTTCGTTATCTATAGGATTAGTTTTCTTATTTTTTTAGTGAATAAATTCTGCTCTGGGGATTTTTATCGGAAGACTTAGATAATTTTCGCATCTGTGCAAGAAATTGCCCTCAACCGATCGGGTGATGCATCAACCGATCGGTTGAGCCGTATCTGAAGATGGCCGTATCATGACATCAGCCAACCGATCGGGTGGCAGATCGGGTGACAACGGGAGAGCTCTCGGGAAATTTTGGAATTAAATCAACTGATCAGTTGAGCTGAAGCTGTGATTGGGTGGAAGACCGGGTGAAAACGACAGTACTCTCGGGAAATTTGTGAAGCAGTCAACCGATCGGGTGAAAACTCACCCGATCGGTTTGCCTGTAGCTGCCTTCCAATAAGAATTTTCGAAAACTAACCCAACTGATCGGCTGAGATCTCACCCGATTGGTTCGCCTAACCCTATAAATAACCCCCTTCACCCGATTCATTTTCACCCGAACTCACCCCCTCTCTTCCGGTCGTTTCATCTCCTCACTCTCTCAAACGGTCTCATCTCCCTCTCCCACCACTCTCAATCTCACTCCTACCACTTCCTCCATCTCTCTCTCCCATAATCAATCCTCTCTCCATCCCATTCAACCCTAAATTTCGCCCTAACCATAACCCTACTTCCCCCATTACAAAAATTTCTTCTCTTATTGGATTGAAGTGCTGCGGCTTCACAAATCTCTCCATTGCATTGCGGGAGATCTTTTGCAAACAAGGAATCGCTTCGATACTGGGTACACTCGCTCCTGAGCCTTATTCTTATTTTTGCCCAAGTATTTGCATTTTGCTATGTTTGTCGTTTGATTGTGTGCATTCATATAGTCTTGCATTCACATTGCATCATCACACAATCATGGCCAAAGACAAGGGTAAGGGGATTATGCAGGAAGAGGAGCCGTCTCGTAAGAGATGCAAGTCCACACGTCCACCGAGTGCACGTGCTCCTCCTCCTCCTCCTACCCAACCTCCATCACAACCCATTATTCCTGTTGCGGACCTGTTGATGGGCCTGCAGGGAATCCGTTTCATGAGTCTAGCCCATAAAGATTTTTATTATCGACTCAACCAACGATCGCATTTATCCACTAAGTTTGCACATGCACAAACCCTGATCGATCTCAGAGTTTTCTCCGGTGTCGAGACTCTATTTGCAAACCTAGGATGGCTCAGCTTCTTAAACTCCCATGCACCATCATACCCCACCCTCACACTCGAATTCCTCTCGACTCTAAAAACTGAGGGGGGCAATCATAGATTTCCGCCCCCGAAACCGAAACTACCACTCCCATGTGAACACCATAAACAACATTTTCAGTTTCCCCATTCTCGGCGCCGATATCCGTCCCTATAAGTTTCATTGCAACTTCAAAGTCGATTATTTTTGGGGTCGCCTTACGCTTCATGATCATTATCCTCGAGGCAAGGCCAAGGCCTCCTCCATTATCCACCCTGTCTTTCGTCTAGCCCACCGCATCATATCTAGCACTTTTTTTCAATGGGATGAGTCCGGGACCATGACTCTCCCTGACATTTATCCTTTGGGCTATGACCTTTGATTTCATTCGCGGCACTGATGGGATCGCTTTTGAGGCCCCGTAAATACCTATTAACAGCGTTGCATGGCTTATTCAAAAACTACTTGATATTAGCTGTGTCGGTAAGGGCAAATATTGTTACGGGGGCCTCATCACCCTCATTGCCTTGCACCTCCCGTTCGGTGTCGTTATCCCCCGTGATTTGCCGCATGCCGCAGGATCCACATATCTAGATCTTGATGTCCTACGGCATACCCACATGATCAAGCCTCGTGGTGTCAGTCGGTATGTCTTTTACTACGGCCACCCCCTGCTCCTTATACCACTCTGCCTAACCCAGGCCATATGTCTATTCAGCTTGAGGCAGACTGGTCGTTCCCTCCTGACCCAGAGTTTGGGGGGGGGCTACATCTTCAGTTTCCACTCCCTGACGCACCACGACCACCGTCCCCTGCCACCCACTTAGGTGAGTAGGATATCCCTGCGTTCAGGGAGGATCCCGGGGCTGGCCCTAGTGTCACGACCCCGGCTTCTGCCGCTGTTTCTTCATAGGCACTCACTACGGCCCTCTTAGGCCTTGCCTTCGGTGCCGACACGACCACTGCCGCAGGCACCTCTTCTGCTGTACGTCAGGCCACATCTGCTCTCCTCGCTCTAGAGGCTGAGGTGGCAGCTCTGTGCACTGGCGCATCCTCCTCTACCTCCTCGGACCAATCCACTTCCTTTCTCTCACACCCACGTTTCCTTGCACTCGAGCGAAACGTGGCCACCATTCTCCATATCCTTACACACATCCACGGTCCACCTCCACCCACTCCAGCACCATCACCACCTCCTTCGCCTCCTCGACGATCATCACCTCCTCCATCACGATCATCACCTCCTCCATCCCCCCCAGGCGATCATCACCCCCTCCCTCCACTTCTTCTCCACCCACGACCACTACCGTAGATCCTACACTCCCACCACCCTCCTCCATCACCACTGCATATTCGCGTCGCAAGAAATTAGTTGTACGCTCGAAATCATTACCCACTCCTACCACATTGGTCGCCATATCCCTCCCACTTACCATTACCCCCGACACTCCACCCATCATCCACACCACCACCGCAGCCATCCATCCACCCCTTTCTCCACTTCTCCGCACACCCATCACCTCTCCCGCCCACACACCCCATCCTCTACCGAGGAGGACGAGGACACTTCCTCTCCTGCATTTTGATTTCTTTCTTTTTCTCTTCCGATTTTCCCCCTAGCCCATTATTTCTGCATCTCATTGATCATTTCATTTTCACTAGCATTGTCATGATCAGCTTGGGGGAAATCGATTTTTGTGTGTGATGTCGTTAGATGTCATTGTTGTGTGCTTGTTTATGTGTTTTGGACGTGTTTTCATATCTTTTATTTGCGTGTTTATTTTTCTTTATTTTTCTATTTCGTTTGTGTGTTTTTCACGTTTTTCATCTTTTTGTGTCGGTACGTTCTTCCCTCCCATTTTCGTTGCCCTCCCGTATTTACTACTATTGCATTGAGGGCAATGCAAGTTTCAGCTTGGGGGAGTCGCACTTTGTGCGTCAATTGTGTCTTTTTTATCGTTTTTGAGTCGTTTTCATCGTGTTTTTCTTTTTCTTTCTTTCTTTTTATTCTCCCTCTCCTAGAGATGACCTCACATGATGAATTGCCACGGATCCACACACACACTTAGCTTAGTTACAATAATCACTTTCACTAACCCTAGGAAGCCGAGTCCTATTGCATTTCATGCTTCGTGGGTTCACTTTGCTTTTATGTGAGTCGTGTATCGTGACTAGCTAGTTGGTGTGCTTCTGCTTTGTGATTTTGATTTATATACATGTCCTTGGTTGACCCCTAGACTATCATGCTTCAATTTCGAATATGCGGTATTTTACCTCTACTGTCTGCTTCTCAATGCATGAAATATATATATATATATATATATATATATATATATATATATATATATATATATATATATATATATATATATATATATTTGAAGGGATAGTGTAAGTCTTTATTAAAACATAGTGTACAAAAAATTACATCGACAGTGCACGGGAAGAGGGTATGTTGGAGCAGGGAGAGGGCACAAGCGCCGTCACCAACTACCCACCACCCCCTCACCCTTTACCTGCCCAAGAAGAATACATTACAATTAAAGGGCTCCAGCTACTTTACCCCGCATCCCTAAATTCCCAATTTCCCAAAGCTTGTTTTGCCCTCCTCTGAGTATTGGCGTCCAAAAGATAGAGGATATCCCTAACCGCTTTAGCAATATGTCCAAACAACTCCGTCTTAGGCGTCTTGAGCCCCTCAAAGATCCTTTTGTTTCTCTCCTTCCAGATGTACCAAACCGTTGCCGACAGGAATGTTCTAGCCAAAATACCCATCGTCTCCTTCTTATCATATTTCAATAAAATGTGATCGCCAATGTTGACTAGTGATGGGTCAGTGATGGTCGAGATACCCAATTTCAGTAAACTCCTAGTGATAATGTATTTAGCATAGTCACAACCAAAAAATAGATGGTCAAGAGTCTCATCATTCGCCCCTTCACAGAATGCACATCCAGGGTCTATATTCGGCGACCAAGTGTGAAGCCGGTCTTTGGTAGCTAGCTTTCCCTGAAAAGCTTTTAAGAGAGTAAGGCCCATTTTAGGTGAATTATTTTTAAACCAAACCAAAGAGTGATACCGGAATAATGGTCTCTGGACACGGACGCTATTCCAAGCCGAACTGAAGGAGAAACCGGATATATCATTCCAACCCCATGTATCAAGTCCCGGAGCAAGGGAGATATTTTGCAGCATAGGCATGATCTGGGTGGTGAGTGGGTCGGAAATCCAACTGAAGCCATCCCAGTAGTCGCAGACCCGCTTGAGAATGGCATCATTTGGAATATCATATAGATCAGCTAACGGACCGCAAGGGAGCCAGTTGTCCTTCCAGAATAGGGTAGATGTCCCATCACGGGACGTGCCTCTTGATAAGCTTTTTTGAAAAACTTCTACAATGCAATATAAACTTCCAGGTTCCAGATTGTGTAGCGGTACTTTTAGCTCCAAATAGCTGGGCTGTATCTTTGTAATTAGTCTGCATGTATCTTGCCCAAAGACCCTCGTTAGTCAACAGCCTCCATGTGAGTCTTACCCCTGCCGCAGTATTCATATCATTTAGTAATCTTAGCCCAACCCCTCCCTCTTTCTTTGGAATACACATATCTTTCCAGGCCCACATTTTAGAAGACCCACAGATGAAGTTCCTGCATGCCGATGTGATAGTACGAAGAACAGATTTTGGAATACGGTAAACCAGAAGCCAGAAATTAATCATGCCGTATACAACCGTTCTGACAAGCTCTATGCGCCCAGCAACAGAAAGCATACTAGAAGTCCATCCCATCAGTTTTTTGTTGCATTTGTCAATCAACCTAGCGAACATAGAGGATTTTGGATATTTAGTGGACAAGGGGAGTCCCAAATAGGTGGTAAAGGAGGTGCCAACTTTGATCCCCAACATGTTACCCAACATCGTCGGGTGTTTTGTTCCCTTGCTGAATATAGCCATACTTTTATCCCAATTGATCTCCAGGCCAGTTAAATTTCTGAAGTCTCCTAGCAGTTGGAAAAGCCCCTTGAAGGAATGTACATTAGCCCGATAGAACAACAGGAG
The DNA here is from genome assembly GCA_030789695.1 of Scilla litardierei. Classification (NCBI taxonomy): domain Eukaryota; kingdom Viridiplantae; phylum Streptophyta; class Magnoliopsida; order Asparagales; family Asparagaceae; genus Scilla; species Scilla litardierei. Next base: position 75,846,832 of record CM061139.1, read on the forward strand.
ATCATCAGCTAAAAGTAAATGAGAGATGGCCCCCCTCCTTCTCATAGGATGAATCTTTCCCGTAGTAATTGAATTTTCAATAAGGAGGGAGAAAGCTTCCATGGAGATGACGAAGAGGAAAGGGGATAGGGGTGTCTCCCAGCCTGAGCCCCCTGTTATTATCAAAGTAACCCACTGGAGAGCCATTGACCATTACAGAGAAAGTGGGCGTGGAAATACATTCAGAGATCCAAGAGATAAATTTCCTGCTGAAACCCATTCGGTGGAGAATAAAAAGTATAAATTCTCTGTTTACACTGTCGAAAGCCTTTCGAAGATCAAGCTTAAGGCAGGCTCTGGATCACATAGGGTTGCTAAAATCTCGAATTTGCTCATGTGCTAGCAAAGCACTATCAGACAGAAGACGACACTGTAGGAAGGCAGACTGGTTGGGGGATATGAGATCGTGGACCACAGTCTTAAGCCTATTGCAGATGATTTTACTGATGGCCTTGTAGATAACATTACAACAGGCTATAGGTCTATAATCACTCAAGCAGGAGGCCGAAGCCTTTTTAGGCACTAAAGTAAGATTAGTATGATTAAGAGGGTGCATGAGAGAGCCATGTCGGAAAAAAGAAAGAATAGCGTCAGGGACATCTTTACCAATGGTGCTCCAGCAATGATGATAGAAGAACCCATTAAAGCCATCCGGTCCAGGGGATTTATCCACCCCTATTTGTAAAACTGCATCTTTAATTTCATCTTGGGAAATATCACGCTCCAGCCAATATGATGCCTCAGTAGTCAGAATCTTCTTAGTCACAAGCTTAGGGAAGACGTTCCAATAATTAGTCTGGCGATAAAGATTTGCATAGTATACCGGTGCACTTTCCCTTAGATCTTCAAAGGCCTTGGATTGTCCCCCAGTAGCATCCACCAGATGACCCAGGTTGTTAAAGCTCTGTCTGGCCTTCATAGCGTTGTAAAAGAATTTTGTGTTTTTGTCCCCCAAAGTAAGCCAAGATTGTCTACTTTTTTGTCTTAGCATAGCCTCCTCTTCCAATAAAAGACCACCTAGTTTTTGGGAGAGCACTTGTTCTTCCTTTTGGATAGAAATATCATTTGACAAATTAAGATCATTACGAATCTTCTCAAGGGAGGCCCGACATTCATCAATATTAGACTTGGTGTTTACCGCATGAAATATATATATATATATATATATATATATATATATATATATATATATATATATATATATATATATATATATATATTTATGCTTCAATTCGCATGTGTCGGGACTCTACCAATAGGACTAGGATAACCCATTTAGCTTATGCTCTGATTTGCGAAAAAAATTTCTTTTGCCCAAGTGTTTAGAATTCGATTTCTTTTTTGTTTTACTTGGTGCAAATCCCCTCGTCGTGTACCGTTCTCCCACTTGGGAGAGTACACAAGTATATAGCCAAAAATCCAAAAGCCCAAAGAAAAAAAAGAGAGAAGAAAAATCCAAAAAGAAAAAAAGAAAAGAAAACAATGTGTATAGCCAAAAGCCCAAAGAAAAAAATACAAATACCCAAAACCCAAAAAAATTTCCCGTTGTAAATATCATTCCTATCCACCGTGAATAAAGGGAAGGCGAGAATTTGCACCAAGTGTTCTACTCCACACCTTCTCAACCTCCCTCGTTTTCGAACACACTTGGCATAGGAATTTTCTAGCAATTATCTAGGCAATAGTGTGGTGATCTTCTAGTTCCTAGCAGTCGAGTCCCCGACACATGATACGCTTCGATTCTTATTCTATTCTCATGCATGCTTGAGCTATTATTCACCGCTTATTCGAATTGAATCGATATTTGGGTCATTCCTTGGGTATGTGTATATGGAGCTTTATTGCACAATTTAGATAGTGACACCGTCTGCTAGCTCACGACCACACTCACTCGCGCTTCACCGCGTGGGCCCATGACACTTGTATGGACTCATATTCCTTGGTTTAGTGATGTGTTTTATCGCATGCTTGCTTAGTGTGGCGTGTTTGATTTTGTTGGCTCTGACGGGCGATCTAGGACTTTGATCTCTCTTTCTGTTTCTTCCTTTCTATTTTTCCCTCCGAGCTCCTACTCTCACTCGTCTTCCTCGAGGACGAGGAAGGGTTCAGCTTGGGGGATTTTGACGTGCGTTTATATTTTATATATTCACGCACGTCTTCTTCGTGATTTTCCGTTGTTTTCCGGTGTTATGTATCCATTCTCTCGTGATTTTTAGTTTTCTTTCACTTCTTTGTGTTTTTGTGCCAATGCAGGAGATTGCCAGCGTTGGGGACATATAAAGCAGATATCATGAGACCCCCGAAGCAACGGGAGGTGTCACGCGCGATCCCGAGGGCCAAACGTCGAAGAATTCCATATATCAGCCCTCAACCGATCGGTTGGACAGAGCCAACCGATCGGTTGGTGCACGCGTATCCGACCCGGACAGGAGCAGAAGTGAAGAGCAGCTCACCCGATCGGTTCATCGATCGGGTGAATCCGTCAGTGCTCTCTGTCTTTTTGGAGCTGAATTCCAACCGATCGGGTGACATCTCACCCGATCGGTTCATCTGTAGCCAAGATTGCCCATCTCATGACCCGGTGAGCTCATCCGATCGGTTGGGTTACCGGGTGAAGTGTCTGAAGACCGAAGGCAATATCGACTGTCAGCTCACCCGATCGGTTGATGCTTCAACCGATCGGGTGTCCGTATTTTCTATATATAGTGACCTAGGTTTTTCTCAGACGAGATCCCCATTGTATTTTCTGTCTTTTTGGGATTTTTGACGGCTCGGAATTTATTCCGTCTTGTAAGTTTTCTGATTGTTCTGGAACTTTAATATTGCATTAATACTATTGTTAGCTTCTACTTTCTATTGCTTGATTTTGATTTCAATGGTTGAATTTTGTTGTGATGCTATTTTCGCCATGAATTGTGAGTAGTTCCCCAATCTAGGATTTTGGTGGAAACCCCTTCGTGGGTTCTCCCTAGAACGACCATAGGATTAGGGTTTCGATAGGATTTAGGAATTTAGATGGTTACGCGGGGCGTTTTATTGTCATTGGCGGGAGAAAGACCGCCTCTGACCGTGGGGCCAAGGGGAAATAAAACTGGTGTTTGATCCCCTAACCACAGCTCACACCCCTAGCGTAGACATTGAATCCTAGCGCGTGGGAACGGCAGGATGAAATGTTGGGAGTAATCGTTGCGAGCTTAGTGCTCCCGGAGTCGGTCGGTGTTAATGGACATGGGAATGCCCACCGACCGAACCCGGGTAGTCCTAGCGTATCATCCTGGGCATCGACCGGAATATCGGGCCCATGGGACGCTAGGTATCACTCTTAGAGGCAACGTCTCACCACTAAACCCTAAAATCCAATCGTATCCCTATCTGTCGGTCGTAATAGAGAGGGCACATGATAGGGTGGAAACCAAAGTCCTGGGTTTCCTTTTATATCTTACATCCTTCGTATTTCTATTTTGTGACAACCTACCGATTGATCGGGCTAGCTCACCCATCGGGTGATCCGGTTCCTTCTTGACAACAAACACAACACACGCCTCCCTGAGTTCGACCCCCAAGCCACACTACAACACCGTGCGCTTGCGGTTACAAATATTTAAATCTGGTATCCCCGATCCCACTGCAAATATTGCTAAATCTATGGGACGTCATTGCCACGTGTCTTGCATATGCACAAATCCTTTAGATGAGACACACACTTAAAGACTATGGTGTCAATTGTGATACTTGCTCTATCATGGTTGATAACCAAAGTGTAATATGTCTTTCCAAAAATCTGGTACATCACCCCCGTAAAAAACACATAGATGTGAGAGACCATTTTATAAATGATCATGTAGCTAAGAAGGACATCATCTTAGAGTACATTGAAACCCAAAAACAAATCGCCGACATCTTCACTAAACCTCTTAAAGAAGACTCATTTGTGAGATTGCATGGAGAATTAAGGATTATGTGTGAATCTGAGATTTAGGAGCTCATTTATATATGTTATAACCTATTTTGAGCTCATTTGATCATTTTCATATCTCATGTTCATATATGTCATATTTTTACATATGTTTTCAATCAGATTTATTGGAGATTTTTGTTGATTTTATGATTGGATTTATATGATTGTTGTGTAAGTTAATCTATATGTTAATGATAGTTATTTTATGATATCAGAATAAATAGAGTATATGTCTAAGGGTGAGTAGTCTTATATCCTTGATTCTAACTCTATTCTGGATTTCAGAACCAGGATAGTCGACTGACTTTTCTTCTTTAGTCGATTGCCCAATCTCCAGTTTTTAGTCTTCAAAAATTTTATGCATAACAGGCGACTACCCAATCTCCAGTTTTTAGTCTTCAAAACTTTTACGCAAAACAGGCGACTGATGGTCAATTTCCAGTCGACTATTCTTCAGACATGTGTCTGTATTTTGGTTAGCAGGCGCTGCCCAATTGTCACCAATTTTTTCGAGAGTTGGCTCAAAATTTCTTCAAAATTTTACTATGCAGCAGTCCCTGTAAGTCATTTGACAGGGCACCTGTCCAAATTCAGGCGACTGTAATTTCTTCTTTAGGCGCATGTCTAATTTCTGAGTCATTTTTCGTTAGGGCTTGACAGGCGACTGCACGTTGTGCATCACTCGCTTGTCAACCGAGTTTGGCGGTTAGTAGCCCACGATCTGAGCCATTATTTTTGATCCAATGGCCCAGATCATTTTCCCCTCCACTTAAAAGATCGTGGCCCCTCATCTCTTCTCTCTCATCTGATCGATTTCCCTCGTTCTTCCTCCTTCATACCCGAGCATCGATCGTCCTCCTCCCTCGATTCTAGTCTCCCTGTCGTCGAATCTCCCTTCTGCACGTCGATCATGCCTTGGATCACCTCATCCACTGTCGGATCGGTATATCTCTCTCTCATTCTTTCAATCGTGCTCTAATTCTACTATTTCTATCGGTTTCCACTCTGTTGCCTCTTATTTGTTTCAATGGCCCCTAAAACTGCAACTTCTTGGTTCAAACCTATGAAGAAGACAAGGGTTCCTTCACCTAAAGGTTCTCCGTCCAAAACCAGCTCCAAGAGTCCTCAGTCTTCTCCTACTCCCTCGGAATTTTTGGGGATTTCTTTGTCTGATCCTTCTCCCTCGGAGTTTATGGGGTTATCTTGGTCTTCTTCTCCACCACATCTTGCTGACCCATCGACTCCATCTCCTTCGGCTCCAATTTATGATCCATTCCTGAGCGAGTGACTATTCTTAATATGAAAGTCTCTGACATGGATTAGAAGCTATCAATTCTTCTTGAGCTTTACTACAAGTCGTTTCTGTATCACGGCTTTCCTGTTCCAGCCTCTCTCTAGGTTTTGTTTCCTCCTTCTGAGGATGTCACACATACTACTGTTCCTCATCCTCTTGGTGATGCTCAGGCCTCTCCTATTGAGGTCACCCAGCCTCCTCCTACTGTTGTTCAGCTCTCAGAGCCTATTGCTGCTAATGCTGGTCAGTTTTCTGTACCTGATCATGTGGAGATCTCTACTGGTGGTGGTGCATCGTCATTAAAGAGGAAGGCTCCTGTGTACCATCCTCGTCGTTCTGCTAGACTGACATTCTGTTGTTTTGGTCAGCCTTCGGATCTTACGTCATCCAGATTGACTGAAGGAGCTCAGATACTACTCACCCTAGGACTTCTATTTGTTAGGGTTTGAGTGTCTGTCTATGGATGTCTGTATCTTTTTTGGATGTTAGTATTGGTGCTTATAGCACTTATATAGATGTTAGTCACACTTTATTTTGTATGGTTGTATGGATGATGGGTATACTTTTGCTTGTATATGGAGTTGATAGTTTATTTTGTACTCCATATATCCTTTTTACACAAACACACACACATACCCAAAAATGTACCTAAGAACATGCGAAGGCAGAATTACCTGCGCACGCTCCCTCTCTTCGGTGTTTTTAAGTATTTTTTTTTGAATTTTTTTGCAGTAGGTAGATATACTTGTTATGTAGCTCTCCACAAAATTTCAGGTCAAACAAACACCATTTGGGTATCGAAACATCCATCACAAAAACGTTGTGCAAAACTGTCCAGAATTCTGGACAGTTTTGCGCAATGTTTTTGTGATGGATGTTTCGATACCCAAATTGTGTTTGTTTGACCTGAAATTTTTTGGAGAGCTACATAACAAGTATATCTACCTACTGCAAAAAAATTCAAAAAAAACATACTTGAAAACCCCGAACAGAGGGGGTGTTTGCAGGTATTTCTGCCTGCGCACGTGCGCAGGCACATTTGTCTCATATATATATATATATATATATATATATATGTATGTGTATATATATATGTGTGTGTATATATATATATATATATATATATATATATATATATATACACACACACATATATATATACACATACATATATATATATATATATATATATATACATATACATACATTTTTTTTGAAGAGTTAGTGTATACATACATACATAGATAGATATATATATATATATATCTATATATTAAAACACAGAGGTTTTTGAATTTTAGGGCTGACTGGGACAAGCTGATGTCATGCTGATGTATAAAGAGGTTGATAGAAGAATGGCTAGGATTTAATCTTGGTAAAAGAAGGGTTGAGATGAGTGTTTGGAAACCACACCACTTTTTTCCTTTTGTTTTCAAACCCCTCACAATCACTACATTTGCGCAGAATACCACATATTTTCCTTTTTTGCTTTAAAAACCCTCTTATTTCACTTTTTACCCACACACCATACACACACACTTATACACTTCTACCCCGCGCGCCGAAGGCGCCCGCGCGCCGAAGGCGCCCGCGCGCCGAAGGCGCCCGCGCGCCGAAGGCGCCCGCGCGCCGAAGGCGCCCGCGCGCCGAAGGCGCCCGCGCGCCGAAGGCGCCCGCGCGCCGAAGGCGCCCGCGCGCCGAAGGCGCCCGCGCGCCGAAGGCGCCCGCGCGCCGAAGGCGCCCGCGCGCCGAAGGCGCCCGCGCGCCGAAGGCGCCCGCGCGCCGAAGGCGCCCGCGCGCCGAAGGCGCCCGCGCGCCGAAGGCGCCCGCTAAATTTTTTTACGCTAATTTATTGTTCCGACTCAAGAGCGCCATCGCCGAATTTATTGTTCTACGTCGAATTTTTTGTTCCGCACAAATTTGACTGTGTAAATAATGTTTGGGAACAAAGATTTCGCGGGGGAAAATCTTAAATGAAACGTGCCCGCGGGCACGGGTTATGACTAGTATATATATATAACATCATGAGCGTATTTCACGGAGAGGTGAAATTGGGCGATTCTGGCGATCCTAGGGCTCATGCGGCGGCCTTTCTTCCTGGCGATGGGACCCTAGGGAAAGGTGATTCCGGCGATGCTGGCAGGCACAGTGATGGCGTGCTCTGTTTCAAATCTCCTCCGAGCGATCTGGGGACTGGGCGTCCTGTTGGCCTGGATCAAGGAGATCGTACTTTCGTTCAGGTTGGTGGCGATCATGGTCGTGGTGTCATTAAAGGAGATGCTCCCCCTACTACCGGAGTCGTTGTGCAAGCAACCGGAGGCAATGCTGAGAATGTCGGGGATGGGTGGAATGTTGTGCGGAGGAGGGGCGGGCCTAAGAGCGTGGCACCAGACCGAAAGAAGTGGGCTCCTTCGACTAGGGAGGGAGTTACCCGTCGGGTGTCCACCGCTCGGGAGGGAGACTCACGCAGGATGCCCTCTAGGGAGGGAGGATACCGTAGGGAGCCAAGGCTTGGTCCAGCTAGGAATTCGCGTGCCCGCCAAATGCTTGAAGAAATTCCTAATAGACCGAAGACCTTTAATGTTTCTACTGTGGGCACCAAAATATCATTGCTTGACGTTTGTGCTAACCGCCGTTCCTATGGGTCGGCCCTTGGTATGACCCATGTCCCCCCAAAGGTTCAAGAAGACGGTACTATCTGCGCTAGATTCCCTAGTGATTTAGTACAACGAGGAGCTGAAAATTGGAAGAATACTATTGTGGGTTATGTGCTAGGAGAAATACCTTTTTATGGGCAAATTCAATCTTGGATGGAACGTCTGTGGAAGCCTAAGAAGAGGGTCCAAATCTATAGCAAGGAGAATGGGTTTTTTATTTTAGATTTGAGTCGCAAGAGGAGTGCAATAGGATCCTCGCTAGTGGTCCCTGGCTCTTTGACGGACGCCTGGTTGTGCTCAAGAGATGGAGTTTGGATATGAAACACGATCGCGATATTCTTTCCTCTATCCCAGTCTGGGTCCAGTTACATGGTGTCCCGCTATACATGTGGAATCTGGAGGGCCTCAACATCATTGCTTCTGTACTTGGCACCCCTATCTGCCTTGATAGGGCCACTGCATATTTGGAAAGAATCTCCTATGCCCGCTGCCTGATTGAAATTGATGCTTCATCCCCCCTGGCAAATTCTTTTGAAGTTGAGTTGGATGATGGAGTGCTTGTTACTATTGAGACCAAGTTTGAGGGTGACCCCCCTCGGTGCAGTGGATGTGTATGCTTTGGACACACCCATGACCAGTGTCCTAATAAGCGTAAGCTCCCTTCAATCCAAGAGGAAGTTGCAGAGTTGAACAATGGAGATGATGGGTATCGCAATGAGAAGCAACCTAGTGGGCTATGGTATTGGAGCAGGTAACTATTGACACTAATAAGCTACCTAACGATGCATCGGCGCCAATTAATGCTGCAACCGGGGCTGTAGGGGTTATTGAAAGCGGGTGTGTTCCCCCAGTTTTGAGAGACACATTGAATCCTATATTGATCAGCAATGCTTGTGCGTTGCCGTGCGAATCTGCTACTGCTTCCACTTTGGCGGTTTCCCCCCTTGTGATGTCGGATTCTGAATCAGTAGAAGACCCTGGTGATGCCGGTCCCAACTCTGATAGCGGAGCAGCCCCTAGTGCATCAGCTGATAGCGGAGCAGTCCTTACTGTTGCAGAATCTGCAGCCGGAGGCAAGAAAGACCCGCACCAATGATAGCGGAGCAACCCCAGCATGGACTTAATCGGGTTCCTACTATGCTCGATGATCATGTTGACGAGGATATTGACAAAATTCCTGAGGGCCTGACAATAGAGAATCCGGAATGGGACATCGATGTGGAGGAACAGGTCCGGTGCAAAGCAGAAATTAAAGCGGGGAAGAGGAAATTGGCTCCTAGTGCATCAGCTGCAGGGAGAAGGAACACTCGGTCTCAGGTATTATTGAATTCTGGCGGTATCGACCGCCCACTTAACATCTCTGATCAATGACTATTATCTACTGGAATACAAGGGGGCTTAATAATCAGGTTCGACGGAGGGACCTGAGGAACAGATTAGCACAAATAAATCCGTCTGATGTTATTCTTTTGGAGACTAAGATCAAGTCTCCATCCTCTATTATTAACTCCGGGATCCCTAGGGATTGGGTATCTTATGACAATGTTTCCTTTGCTGCTGGGGGACGTATTATTATGGGGTTTAACCCCTCTATCTGGAAGACAACTCCTATGTCCTGCTCCGATCAACACATTTCTATCTCTTGCTGTAATGTGGGAGGGTTTTCATGTGTTATCTCTGGAGTTTATGCCCGTAACTCGCTGTTGGATAGAAGGGGGCTGTGGAAGAGCTTGGAGAGGGACAATGCTCTAATTGGTTGTTCGGCCTGGCTGGTGGGCGGGGACTTCAATTGCATCCTCTTTACCAAGGATAAAGTGGGTGGTAGAAAGCTCGATGAGACTTTGACCAAAGATTTCAGTGAGTGTGTTGGCAGATGCTCGCTTCAGGAGTTGAAGACTAAAGGAAACAAATTGAGTTGGTGTAATAACAGAACTGGACTTTTCCGTATTGCAGCCCAACTAGATCGTGTTTTCTCAAATGCCCCCTGGTTGGATATGTTGCCAGATACTTTTACGGATTACTTGGATCCTTTAACAAGTGACCATTCTCGCATGGTCGTGTATCTCCATTATCAGGTCCCATCTGAACCTAAACCTTTCAAGTTTTTTAACTTTTGGATTCACTGTCCAGGTTACAAAGATGCTATTGAATCATGTTGGTATGAACATGAGAGGGGCACGCCCATGTATAGGTTGACTCAGAAACTTAAAAGATTGAATTCAACTCTTCGTGCTTGGGATGTTGATTATAACGCGGGGAATATGGTGAAGAAATATAGAAGGGACTTGGAGGATATTCGAATTGACCCTCGCCTCCACTCTGACATCAACCTCCAATAAAAAGAAAAGCTTCTCCGGAAGAACTTGCTTAATTCTATGAAGCTTGAAGAAGATATGTATCGGCAAAAAAGCAGACAGAGCTGGTTAATGCTGGGCGACAGGAATACCAAGTATTTTTATACGGCTATGAAGGCTATGCTCTCGCGCAACAATCTTAATCATCTTGTAGATATTCATGGAGGCCGAAACAATGTTTATGATGGCCTGAAGAAGGACGCCCCCTCCTTCTTTGAAGCTTTATATAATCAGGACCACTACAATACTACTTTCCAGAAGCTTGTCCCGAAACGCATATTAACTAAGGCCTCTTCTACCTGGCTTAGCATGAGGGTTTCTGCTGAGGAGATCAAGATGGCGGTCTTTCAGATTAGAGCGGACAAGTCTCCAGGCCCTGATGGGTATAATGGCTTCTTTTTTCAGCATAATTGGTCCTTAATTGGAGATGAGGTAATTTCCGCAATCCAATCCTTTTTCGTGTCTGGGTCCCTCCTAAAGACTGTCAATCACACATTTCTAACCCTTGTACCCAAGAACGACAATGCCTCCTCTTTGGGTGATTATAGGCCTATTGCCTGTTGCAACGTCCGTTATAAAATCATCAGTAAAATAATGTGCAACATGATTAAAGTGGTAATTCATGAGCTTATTTCACCTAATCAAGCCGCATTCCTCAAAGGAAGGCTGTTATCAGATTGCTCCCTTCTTGCCCACGAGCAGATCAGAGATTTCAGTTGCCCTATGGGGGGTAGGGCATGTCTTAAGCTAGACTTGAGAAAGGCTTTTGACAGTGTTAACCGGGATTTCATTCTCTTCTTTATGCGGCAGTTGGGGTTTCCTGACATTTTTGTGGGATGGATAAAGGAATGCATTATGACGCCTACTTTTTCTGTCATTATTAATGGGACCCCACACGGTTATTTCAAAGGTAATAGAGGCATTCGACAAGGCGATCCTCTCTCACCCTATTTATTCGTTATTACTATGGAGGCTTTCTCTATTTTGATCACAAAGGCCGTGAATTTGTGTCAGATTCACGCCATGCGGCGCACTGGGTCCTTATCCCACCTGCTATTTGCGGATGATCTTCTGGTATTCTGCAGGGCTAATAAGGTCTCCTTTTTGGGCATCAGGAATTTGCTGGATGATTTCTATAATTTCACCGGGCTACAAGTAAATTTTGACAAGAGTGCGGGTCTTTTTAGCACGGGAGCTAAAAATAAGAATGAGCTTGCTGATATCTTGGGAATCAAGATTGCTACATCAATATCTACTTATCTTGGGCTCCCCCTTTCATCGAAATATCCCAATGCTACTAACTTTGCAAGGTTAGTTGATAAATGCAAGAAGAGAATGTTGGGATGGAGCTCCTCTCTGCTTTCTACAGCTGGTCGTATTGAACTTGTTAGAACGGTCATCTACGGTATTGTAGCCTTTTGGATGCATGCATTCCACATTCCTTTCAGCATCATCAGGACCATCTCGGCTATGTGTAGAAGATTTATCCTTGGTTCTTCCAGATCTTGGGCATGGGAAGATCTCTGTAAACCTAAAAAGGAAGGAGGAGTGGGGTTAAGAATGTTGGAGGAATTAAATGAGGCGGCAGGCATGAAGATGACCTGGAATTACCTCACTTCTGGTAGCATTTGGGCTAAGCACATGGGGGCTTTATATGGCCCTCCCCCTGGGTTTTATTCAGCTAGCTTGAGAGCCACGCAATCTGGTTCATGGAAAAGAATGTTGAAAACCCGGCCTTTCTCCCATAAATTGATTCGGCGTCGAGTTTGTGACGGCCAATCAACCGTGTTCTGGTCCGATCCATGGCTAGAGGGGGGACCACTTTGCAATTTCTGTGAAATCCCTCAAGGAGCTGAGCAACGCACGGTTAGTGACTATTGGCATAATGGGGGATGGGCTTCTGATACTAGCATTGATCCAATTCGCCCTCTACTGCGCAACCAATGGCTTAAGGCTGGATCTGATGATTGGGAATGGCTACCTGGAGATATATTCAGGTTCAGTCAGGCTTGGGATGGAGTACGTCGCCGAGGTACCCCGTTTCCTTTTCACAAAATAGTTTGGTACAGTAAACACATTCCGAAGCTATCTCTTACTCTTCTTCGAGCTTTCAAGGGGAAGTTACTGACTAGAGATCTGTTAAGGCGTTGGGGATTCAATGCTCCGGTTCATTGTGTCTTATGTGAGGACAATAGGGATGAAACTATTGATCACCTGTTTTTTGAATGCAGCTTCTCTAACTATATCTTGCGCAGATCTTTGCTTAAGCTTGGCATATCGGCTATGATTTCTCCTTGCTTACGGGAGGTTGGAAATTACTACCTAGCGAATTTTGGAGGCAAAAATACTATGAGCAGGTTGTCCAAAACGGCTCTGGCAGCTTCGGTGTGGCATATTTGGATGGAAAGGAACATGCGCAAATTTGAGGGGGTGAATAGAAGCAAAACCACTGTCTTCGAGGGGATTGCTTCAGATATACGTATTGCACTACACGATCTGGAGCCTTCAACTGATGCTGAAACTCGAGCACTTAGCAACTTGGAGTTTAGAGATATGGGTTGAGTTTTGATGCTGGATACTTTAGCTTGTATTATAGCTTTGAATAGTGACTTCTAGGATGGGGGCTTCATAGTGGAGAGTGACGGCGCTTGTGCCCTCTCCTCTCTCTGTTAATACCACATGCATATTTGTCCTATTTTTGTATATTGTATATTCACTCAATGAAATTGATCGCTAACCTTTCAATATATATATATATATATATGGGTAAAATGCGAGGCTTGTAGTTGTATTTCGGCCCAGCTGGGGCTTGTAGTTGTATTTCGGCCCAGCTGAGGCTTGTAGTTTTATTTCGTGTGCGGACGCTTATTATTTCTGGATGTGGCTTGTAATGTATGAATAATTCTAGTTGCTCTGAAAAGCGTGCAAAGGACCTGCCATTGCGTTTTACCACAGACGCTTAATGAACCCGAGCTTCACCGCTCCGGTTCAAGCGAACCCCAGTAATGCTCTCGCTCCCGTCGTATTTTGGGGAGCGGGGTGTTACAGGTTTTGGTGGTGGCCCACGCAGGTCCGTCTCTTTGCATTTGTAAAAATTCAGAACAATAAGAATATTTTCATCGGCCAAACATCTAGAAAGATCACATACACAAGAGTAACTCGGGTTTTCCTATCTCAGAATGGCTGGGAGACGAAACGCCTGAAATGGACCTAGAGCTGCTGGAGGCGGAGAGGACGACATCCGCAGATACTTGGTGTTATGAGGGAAATGCTGGAGGTTCAGCACCATTTGGTCCAAGAGGGATGTCAGGCTGCACCAGCTGCTCCACCACCTCACCATGAGCCTGGAGCCAAGCAGTTCCGAGAGATGCATCCGACGAACTTCTCTGGACAAGAGGGCCCGCTAGGGGCCGAGAAATGGCTTCGCAACATTGCGGATAACTTGGGTCTTGCCCGAGTCAATCTGAATGAGTGGGTGGAACTCGCCAAGAAACAGCTGACAAATAATGCCCGTCACTGGTGGGATGCTGAAGAGGCTAGGCTGATCAAGCCGATTTCTTGGGATACTTTCCATCAGAGGTTTGACGCCCAGTACTTCCCAAAGGCTACAAAGAGGGTGATGCAGCAGCGCTTCATCAACCTAGAGTAGGGCACTAGGACAGTCGATGAGTATGAGGCGGAATTTACCATGCTGAGTCGATTCGCCCCTACTCTGGTAGCGGACGAGGAGGACTTTGCACACCGCTTTCTGCAGGGCTTAGATCTGGACATACAGGAGGTGTTGTCCGGGCACACCTTTACTACTCATGAGCAAGTCCTAGTGGCCGCGAAGCAGCGCGAGCAGGTAGTTTATCAAAAGCGGGCACGTCAGGCGGGCAAGCGCCCGATGGAGCACAGAGGAGTGCACATAGGCCTGGTTTTCGTCCTGTTCAGACCACACAGTTCAAAAGACCAGCTGCACCTGTCCCCAACCGAGCTGAGTTGGTTTGCCATTTTTGCGACAAGCTTGGTCATGTGAAGAAAGACTGTAGGAGGATGCTGAATCAGTGTTTGATCTGTGGATCGCCAGCTCATGCTGTAAAGGATTGCACCCGCGGTTCCCGACCCGTACCTCCTGGAGCACCTGGACCCGCTCAGAGGACCGCACCGGCACCTGGACAGCGTGGACCACCTCTGGTTCCACAGGATCGAGCCTTTCAGCAGGCCAATCCACCAAAGCGCAGAGCTTTCACTATGACAGCCGTTAAGGCTGAAGCTGAGGACGACGTGATTGCAGGTAACCTCAAGACTAGTCTTCCTTATTTATGCATTTACGTTTGATTAGTTAAATCCATGTTTAACCTAGTTGCATGTTACCCTTAGGTGTTATCTTAGTTTCATCTCACCCGGCCTTGACCCTGTTCGATTCTGGAGCTTCCATGTGCATCCTATCTCGGAAGTTCATAGTCGAACACTCGATACCCACCTATACACTTCCCAAGTGTTGGATTATTACAACTGGGAATGGTGTAGTGAAGGTTGCACTGGGATGTAGACCATGCCCGTTGGTGGTTAGTGGACACGAATTATATGCTGACTTCATTGTCCACGATCTACCCAACTTTGATGCTATTCTCGTCATTGACTGGTTAGGAGCTTTTTACGCCACGTTCGACTGTCACCGGAAGAAAGTGGTATTCGAAATTCCTGACCACCCAGTGTTCGAGTTTGTCAGCGGAGGACATTCGCTTGGACCTATCAAGTTCCGAGCCCAGCCGTACAGTTTGACTATTGCATCCATGATAGCTGAGCCAGAGAAGCCTGCAGTAGTGAGAGATTTTGAAGACGTCTTCCCCGAAGACATTTCTGGATTGCCGCCTGACTGAGCATTGGAGTTCAGCATCGATCTTATGCCAGGAGCTGAACCAATTTCGAAGGCGCCTTACCGTATGGCCCCTGCAGAGTTAGAAGAGCTGAGGAAGCAGTTGGATGAGCTAATTGGAGAAGGGTTTCATTAATCCCAGCGTATCTCCCTGGGGTGCACCCGTTTTGCTGGTGAAGAAGAAGGATGGCTCGAGGAGGATGTGTGTGGATTATCGGGAGCTGAACAATATCACAGTGAAGAACAAGTACCCGCTACCCCGTATTGATGATATTTTCGATCAGCTTGGTGGATCGAGGGTATTTTCAAAGTTGGATCTCCGAAGCGGATACCATCAAGTCAGAGTCAAGAAGGAAGACGTGCCCAAGACAGCTTTTGGACTAAGTACTGGCATTATGAGTTTGTTGTCATGTCGTTCGGTGTGACCAACGCTCCTGCTGTGTTCATGAATCTCATGAACCTTATCTTTTACGACTTCCTCGACAAGTTTGTGGTGATCTTCATAGATGATATCCTGGTGTACTCCAGGAGCGAGGAGGAGCATGCAGAACACTTGAGGATGGTATTGGAGACGCTCCATCATCATAGATTATATGCCAAGTACAGCAAATGCGAATTCTGGCTGGACAGGATTGCATTTCTTGGGCATGTGGTATCAGGAGCTGGTATATCAGTGGATCCGGAGAAGGTCAAGGAAGTCAGTGTATGGCCCACACCTCGATCAGCATCTGATATTAGAAGTTTCCTTGGATTGGCTGGATACTACCGCAGATTTATCAAGGATTTCTCGAGGATAGCTGAGCCGATGACAAAATTGACGAGGAAGGATGTTAAGTTCAGTTGGTCAGACTCTTGTGAGCAAGCCTTTTCTACCTTGAAGGAGAGGCTGACATCTGCATCAGTCTTAGCTATTCCAGACAGAAGCGGAGGTTTCGAGATTTTTTGCGATGCATCAGGCAAAGGACTTGGATGCGTTCTACACCAGCACGGTCATATAGTCGCTTATGCTTCTCGTCAGTTGAAGATCCACGAGAAGAATTATCCGACTCACGACTTAGAGTTAGCTGCCGTCATCTTTGCTTTGAAGATTTGGAGGCATTTCTTACTGAGTGAGAAAGTGAAAATTTTCACTGATCACAAAAGTTTGAAATATATATTCACCCAGAAGGAGCTGAATATGAGATAGCGCAGATGATTGGAATTGATGGCAGACTACGACATCGATCTTCAGTATCATCCAAGGAAGGTGAATGTCGTACTGGATGCTTTGAGTCGACTGCCCGAAGTGATGATTCTCACAGCTCAGTGGAGATTGCAGCAGGACCTACGAGAGATGGATGTTGAAGTTGTCCTACCAGGAGTCACGTCGTCGTTGATGAGCATGCAGATTCAATCGACGATGGTGGATCGGATTAAGACTGCTCAAGATGGAGATGCTAAATTGAAGAAGATCAGAGAACAGGTCGAAGCAGGACTTCGGACAGATTTTCTGATTCACGCGGATGGATCTTTGAGATATGGTAGTAGGGTCTGCGTGCCTGCATGAGATATCAGAGAGGAGTTGATGAATGAGGCTCACAGTTCGCCTTATTCTATTCATCCTGGAGGTACGAAGATGTATAAGGATCTTCGTCAGAATTTTTGGTGGCATGGGATGAAGAGAAGTGTGGCACGGAGCGTTGCCAAGTGTCTTGTATGTCAGCAAGTGAAGGCTGAACATCATCGCACTGCTGGACAACTACAACCCCTGCCGATTCCAGAGTGGAAGTGGCAGCACATCACGATGGACTTCGTGACTGGCTTACCTCGGAGCACCAGGCAAAACGACGCGATTTGGGTCATCGTTGATCGATTGACCAAGTCTGCGCACTTTATACCTTTCTGAGTTGGGCAATCCACGGAGATATTAGCGAGGAAGTATATGGAGGTAATGACTCAACTCATACCTTAATAATTTCCTTCTAGTACTAGTCGTGATGTGAATTATGTCGTGTATGAGATCGTGCGCTTGCATGGAGTCCCCGTGAGCATTGTATCAGACCGTGATACGAGGTTCACATCTCAGTTCTGGAAGAGTCTGCAGACCAATCTGGGTACCAGTCTGAAATTCAGCACTGCGTATCACCCGCAGACGGACGGCCAGTCGGAGCGCACTATTCAGATCTTGGAGGATATGTTGAGAGCTTGCAAGTTGGATCTCAAGGGTTCGTGGGAGGATCATCTGCACTTGGTGGAGTTCTCCTACAACAACAGCTATCAGGCGAGCATCGGCATGGCGCCATTTGCTGCTCTCTATGGGAGGAAATGTCGATCGCCACTGAGTTGGGATGACATCGGTGATAGAGAGCTCTTCGGGCTAGAGATGATAGTGGAAGCAGTTGATGTTGTGCAAGATATCAGGGACAAGCTTCGGATCGCCCAGGACCGTTATAAGCATTGGGCAGATGCTAAACGGCGTCCTTTGGAGTTTCATTCAGGAGATCATGTGTTTCTGAAGATCTCCCCGAATCAAGGAGTGATTCGATTTGGGAAGAGAGGCAAGCTTAGTCCGAGATTTATTGGACCTTTTGATGTGCTAGAGCGAGTTGGAGAAGTAGCATATCGCTTAACTTTGCCACCGTCCTTAGAGGGAGTTCATGACGTCTTCCATGTATCCCAGCTGCGTCGTTATATCAGCGACCCTTCTCATGTTGTGGACTACTCTGAGATTACAGTTCAATCGGATCTGACGTATGAACAGCAACCAGTGGAGATCCTAGATCGACGTCAGAAAGTCTTCAGAAACAGGATTGTTGATCTAGTCAGAGTGATGTGGCATCGCGACTCGCCAGGAGAGTCTACCTGGGAGCGGGAAGATGAGATACGGGAGCGTTATCCATATTTGTTTCCTGCTCTTTAGTGGATAAGAATTCCGAGGACGGAATTTTTCTTAAGGTGGGTAGGATGTAACGATCGGTATCTGCTAGACGTATCATTGTGCGTGTGCCCGTATTTCCGTTTTGACCATCCGGATGTTTTCGTACGCGAGTCTATTTTTATGCGTCAACGCGAGCGCGTATCCGTTCTTCGTTTTACCGTATCATCATTAACCGACTATCGATTTTCACTAATTACCTTAACTTAATTATCTCACTAATTACAAAATTTCTAATCACTTTTAACTTTGCTAATTACCTTATTTATTCTAATAATTGCATTTTACTTAATTGCCTTAATTAAAAGTTAATTACTGATTAACTTTTTACTAGTGGCTGAAAATCTTTACCCTGATTATTTACCCCTAATCATTTTCTAATTAAAACTAACCTAACCTATTGAATCCCACCGAATGCATCGATGAGATCCAACTAACAAATTCAATCCCTTCCCCACATCCAACTCCCCTCTTCAATTTGTTCCCCCTACACTGCTTGTATTTCAGAAGCAGCAAACACATCATCGAGATGGGGGCAACATCAGAATTCCCCTACCCTCTGCAAGTTCTCCCCCTCTCCGACCAGCAAAATCCAAACCTCATCAACACAAATCAGCTCAAATCCAAATTGAGTCTGTAACCATCATCTTCCCCAAAATCAGCTTCCCAAACCCTTTACAAAACCAAAATCAAAATCAACCCTAAACTGAAATTTAGAGAGGAGAATCTGAAATTTAGCTCAGATCTTTGCAAACCAATTTCAGTTCTTACAAGAATCCCAAATCTGAAAACCCAAATTCAGACTCTTACAAATCCATTTCAGATCCAAAAAAAACTTGAAACCCCAAAAACAAAAATCTGGAAACCAAACCCCAAACCAAACCTTCCTCATCTTCCCTCCACCTTCTCCACCCTTCCCCCTCCTCCCTCACCCTAAGCCAGCCACCTCACCCGCAGCCGCCGCCGGAACTCCGAGCGCCCACGCCGACGCGCGTGCGCCTACAGCCGCGCCTCCGGGGAGCAGCTCGCCGTCAGTCACCAGCAAGCGCTAGGGGTGGCAAACGGGTCGGGTCGGGTCGGGTCCGGGTCGGGCCAGGTTTGACCCGACCCGGATAGGGGTAAACCCGAACCCGACCCGAATTGAATTCGGGTCAGGATCATGAAACCCGAACCCGACCCGGTAATAACCCGGGTCACCCGAACCCGACCCGGCTCCGAGCGCCCACGCCGACGCGCGTGCGCCTACAGCCGCGCCTCCGGGGAGCAGCTCGCCGTCAGTCACCAGCAAGCGCTAGGGGTGGCAAACGGGTCGGGTCGGGTCGGGTCCGGGTCGGGCCAGGTTTGACCCGACCCGGATAGGGGTAAACCCGAACCCGACCCGAATTGAATTCGGGTCAGGATCATGAAACCCGAACCCGACCCGGTAATAACCCGGGTCACCCGAACCCGACCCGGGTTTCTTTATAACTTGATTTTTTTCAAGCAAAATTGAATGGGGGAGAGCTCGAACTCGCGACCTGCTCAAGCAAGTTCAACGCCTCAGCCTTCAACGCACTAGCCAACTGCTCATAGGTTGCTTGGTGGTTATGAAAGACTTTCAATTTTTAAATACATTTACTAATTACTACTAGTAAAGGTTGAATTAAATCGAAAAATATTGGGAGGCGCACGGAGTTGATCCTGTTATCTCCAGGCAATTACCACAAACAACCCGCACCGACTAACCAGAAGATCAAATTGCAGTCTTGTTATTATGCTATTGTATAATTTGTATATATATACGTTAGGGAAAACGGGTAGAATCCGGGTCAACCCGGGTTGACGGGTCAAACCCGCACCCGACCCGGATTTTATCCGGGTCAGTCGGGTTGACCCGAATTCTACCCGACCCGGATACCCCTCTACCCATACCCGGTTAAAGGAGCCGGGTTCGGGTCGGGTCGGGTCGGATCGGGTCGGGTCGGGTGCATTTTGCCACCCCTAGCAAGCGCACGCCGCCAGCCTCCGGCCGCCCCTCCATCAAGCTCACGTGCGTAAGAACCCCTTGCTCATTTCCTTGTGCCTGTAACGTTGGAAACAAAAAAAGAGAGGGGAAAAGAAACGAAGACAAGATAAGAATGAGAAAGAGAGACTGAGAGAGAGATAATGAAAGGGAGTGTGGCAGCCTTAATAAATGAAAGATGAGGATTTATTTAAATGAGAAAGAGAGAAAGTGGCTTTGGGTTTATATTTTATTATCTGTGTATGAGGGTTTTTACTTGTGATAGTAGGTATACCCCTCTAATATGAATGGAAACATGTTATGACCATGTCAGTAACTAAAATTAGCTTAGTAAGTTTATTAACTTATTTAATGTTAGTTAGTATTAATTAAGGTTATTTAAATGCTAACTTGATTTCACCATGTTAATTAACTAATGTTAGGATGATAATACTAGTATAAAATAAGGCGCACCATGTTAATATGACCCTATATAACATTACACTAGCCGTAGAACCGGTAAATTCGGGTGTTATTTTAATATTGCGCGTATTTCACAAAATTTCTAATTCAGTGATTTGTTTAACTAAAACAGTGAACCACTACCACCGTAACGAAGTAATCGTCGAGACGAACCCAACGGCACCAAAATCACCGAAAACAGGCAAGTATGCAATTTATAGTGAATTTGTGAAGGTAAATGCTCTTTTAGCTTTCTGCATGTAAAGTTACATAACTCGAAACCTATCTGTGAATTGACGCGGGAAATCACTTCCACGACATCTGTGGCTAAAAATGTGATCCAACGGCATATAATTTGTTATATCTTATTTTAGAACATTAGCGAAGAAAATCAATTTTCATGTCGTACTTGTTAAATTTACATACTCAACATTTTGTTAAATTGGTGTAAATATTGCTCGACACTCTTGTAACAATGGAAATTGTTGTGTAAAGATAAATGATCATCTTATCTCATTATTGCACGCCTTAAAATGACTTACAAGAGAGTGACATCGTGAAATCGTGCGCCTCGAAGGCGAAATCGTGACTTTCGTGATGTCATGTGAGTTGACTAGGCTGGCTCGTGTTCCAGCACAAATCTTGGGGTGGGGTTAGGGTTGAGCAGCTACTAGGCGTATGACCGGGTACTCTCTTCAAGGGCACCACCCGTATGTGGTGGGTTAGCGCCAAGCACGGTAAGCCCCCGTGTGAAGAACGACCCAGTCATCACGTCCTAAAGGTGAGAACCTTATTATAGACGTGTGACACTAACTTGAAACTTGCAAAGTGAAATTGACATGCTTTACTTTACTTGTCAGATTGTTTAGAACTGCATGATAGGATGTTTTTACTTTAAAATCATCATGCTTAAAACTTTTATTGTTATCTCGTTTAATTTATAATTGTCTCTTAAAATCCAGTATAAATTTGTATATCTTGCCTTGGGTTCTAACATCTTCTTGCAGACCCTTGCTGACATACATTCATGTTTTTGGATGTATGTCAGGTCTCGAGCCTGAGTACCAGGAGGTTCCTTACGAGACACCTGACTTGGAGAGTCAGGAGTTCGCTGTAGATGCTGAGTCTCTCCCTGCGGAGGACTATAGGACCTTTTCCATTGCTGCTTGCCGTAGTTGTTTTCTATTATTGTTGAGTGTACGTTATTATTGTTGTATTTCGGCCCAGCTGAGGCTTGTAGTTTTATTTCGTGTGTGGACGCTTATTATTTCTGGATGTGGCTTGTAATGTATGAATAATTCTGGTTGCTCTGAAAAGCGTGCGAAGGACCTGCCCTTGCGTTTTACCACATACGCTTAATGAACCCGAGCTTCACCGCTCCGGTTCAAGCGGACCCCAGTAACGCTCTCGCTCCCGTCGTATTTTGGGGAGCAGGGCGTTACAGGTATTTTTAAGTAATAGAAATTGATACACTACATTTTGGGGTTAGATGGGGTATTATTAAGTAATAGAAATTGATGTGTGTGTGTGTCTTTATCAGTTGTGGAGGGTTGGGTAGGAGCTCCCTCCATTTCCTACCCTCCGTATAGGAAATATTCTCAGAATATTCTAACCAAACCCTCCATTTCTCCTCTAATGATTCCAAAACCCTTCAACATGAGACAATCCCACTTTCCCCAAAAAGTACACGGTCCAGGATACAGGTCTATATATTGGATGGGTGCAGACGCAATGAAGGAAAAAACGGGGTCTGTGCCGCAAGCATGCAGTGAAGATGATTGGTTGCTCATTCTAATGTACAACATCCTTGGCATTAACAAAGAGAATGACGCCGAAAAGGTGTCACCCGATCTAATAGATCGGGTGCCGCCTGATAAACATGATTCCATATCAATAAAGAGAATGATGCAGAAAAGGTGTCACCCGATCTAATAGATCGGGTGCCGTGCCAAGCCACATAAAGATGGAAAGAACAGAGACCACATGAGCATTTACTTTCCTTGTGGTTTACACACTGCTTGTGTCTTGCACCTGATCTATTATATCAGTTGCCACCTGATAAACTTGATTCCCTATCAATAAAGAGAATGATGCCGAAAATGTGTCACCCGATCTAATAGATCGAGTGCCGCCTGATAAACATGATTCCCTATCAATAAAGAGAATGATGCAGAAAAGGTGGCACCCCATCTAATTGATTGGGTGACATGCCACATAAAGCTGGAAAGAACACGCACCACATGGGCATTTGCTTTTCATGTGGTTTACTCACCGTTTCTGTCTTGCACCTGATCTATTATATCTGTTTCTGCCTGATAAACATTATTCCCTATCAATAAAGAGAATGATGCAGAAAAGGTGGCCCCCGATGTAATAGATCGGGTGCCAAGCCACGTAAAGCTGGAAAGAACAGTCACCACATGGGCATTTACTTTCCATAGGGTTTACACACCGCTTCTGTTTTGCACCCGATCAATTATATCAGTTGTCGCCAGATAAACATGATTCCCTATCAATAAAGAGAATGATGCAGAAAAGCTGGCCCCCGATGTAATAGATCGGGTGCCAAGCAACGTAAAGCTGGAAAGAACTTGCACCACATGGGCATTTACTTTCCATATGGTTTACACACCGCTTCTTTCTTGAACCTGATCAATTATATCAGTTGCCGCCTGATAAACATTATTCTATATCAATAAAGAGAATGATGCAGAAAAGGTGGCCCCCGATGTAATAGATCAGGTGCCATGCAACGTATAGCTGGAAAGAACATGCACCACATAGGAATTTACTTTCCATGTAGCTTACACACCGCTTTTGTCTTGCACCTGATCTATTATATCAGTTGCCGCCTGATAAACATTATTCCCTATCAATAAAGAGAATGATGCAGAAAAGGTGGCCCCGATGTAATAGATCGGGTGCCATGCCACGTAAAGCTGGAATGAACACTCACCACATGGGCATTTACTTTTCATGTGGTTTACACACCGCTTCTGTCTTGCACTTGATCTATTATATCAGGTGCCGCCTGATAAACATGATTCCCTGTCAATAAAGAGAATGATGCGGAAAAGATGGCCCCCAATGTAATAGATCAGGTGTCATGCCACGTAAAGCTGGAAAGAACACCCACCACATGGGCATTTAATTTCCATGTGGTTTACACACCGCTTCTGTCTTGCACCTGATCTATTATATCAGTTGCCGCCTGATAAAAATTATTCCCTATCAATAAGAGAATGATGCAGAAAAGGTGGCCCCTGATGTAATAGATCGGGTGCCAAGCAACGTAAAGCTGGAAAAAACAGTCACCACATGGGCATTTACTTTCCATGTGGTTTACACACCGCTTCTGTTTTGCACCTGATCTATTATATCAGCTGCCGCCTGATAAATATGATTCCCTATCAATAAAGAGAATAATGCAAAAAAGGTGGCCCCCGTGTAATAGATCGGGTGCCATGCCACGTAAAGCTAGAAAGAACATGCACCACATGGGCATTTACCTTCCATGTGTTTTACACACCGCTTCTGGGCACCACATGGGTATTTAATTTCCATGTGGTTTACACACCGCTTCTGTCTTGCACCTGATCTATTATATCAGTTGCCGCCTGATAAACATTATTCCCTATCAATAAAGAGAATGTTGCAGAAAAGGTGGCCCCCGATGTAATAGATCGGGTGCCAAGCAACGTAAAGCTGGAAAGAACAGTCACCACATGGGCATTTACTTTACATGTGGTTTACACACCGCTTCTGTTTTGCACCTGATCTATTATATCAGTTGTCGCCTGATAAACATTAGTCTCTATCAATAAAGAGAATGATGCAGAAAAGGTGGCCCCTGATGTAATAGATCGGGTGCCATGCCACGTAAAGCTGGAAAGAACAGGCACCACATGGGCATTTACTTTCGATGTGGTTTACACACCGCTTCTGTCTTACACCTTATCTATTATATCAGTTTCCGCCTGATAAACATTATTCCCTATCAATAAAGAGAATGATGCAGAAAAGGTATCACTCGATCTAATAGATCGGGTGCCATGCCATGTAAAGCTGGAAAGAACACGCACTACATGGGCATTTACTTTTCATGTGGTTTACACACCGCTTCTATCTTGCACCTGATCTATTATATCAGTTACCGCCTGATAAACATTATTCCCTATCAATAAAAAGAATGATGCAGAAAAGGTGGCCCCCGAAATAATAGATCGGGTGCCGAGCCATGTAAAGCTAGAAAGAACAGTCACCACATGTGCATTTACTTTCCATGTGGTTTATACACCGCTTCTATTTTGCACCTGATCTATTATATCAGTTGCCACCTGATAAACATGATTCCCTATCAATAAAGAGAATGATGCAGAAAAGGTGGGCCTCGATGTAATAGATCAGGTGCCAAGCAACGTAAAGCTGGAAAGAATATGCACCACATGGGCATTTACTTTCGATGTGGTTTACACACCGCTTCTGTCTTGCACCTGATCTATTATATCAGTTGCCGCCTGATAAACATTAGTCTCTATCAATAAATAGAATGATGCTGAAAAGGTGTCACCCGATCTAATAGATCGGGTGCCATGCCACGTAAAGCTGGAAAGAACACGCACCACATAGGCATATACTTTCCATGTGGTTTACACACTGCTTCTCTCTTGCACATGATCTATTTTATCAATTGTCGCCTGATAAAAATTATTCCCTATCAATAAAGAGAATGATACAGAAAAGGTGGCCCCCGATGTAATAGATCGGGTGCCATGCCACATAAAGCTGGAAAGAACAAGCACCACACGGGTATTTACTTTCCATGTGGTTTACACACCGCTTCTGTCTTGCACCTGATCTATTATATCAGTTGCCGCCCGATAAACATGATTCCCTGTCCAGATAGAATCACATGTATGGAGTGGCCATTAATATAATAGACCAGGTAGAAGACGGAATCGGTATGCCACGTAAAGATGGAAAGTACAAACGCCACATCGTACAATCTTATTTCGGAGGTACGAAATATAGGACACTTTAAAAGCTTTCTTTTTTCTTCTCACCTATGTTCACGTGTGGAGAATGATTCAAGTATAACCTCGGTTTCTGTGTAAGCACTTCATTACGATTGTTTTGTCAGCCGAATAGATGCTTCACTCCAGCCGTCTTATGAAATCGTTTTAGTCAGTTCCCTATGTAATCCAGCGGCTGAGATTAAAATAACCAATCATTATATATATATACACACTAGATGAGGGGTTTTGCGAAAAATTTCATTCCTCTTCCCTTTCGGCTGTCGTTCCATTTTCTTCTTCATCTCAACACTCTCGCATTTCGTTCTAGGGTTTCGTCATGCCGCAAAAACGATCTCGTGAGTCAGATTCTTCTCAAAATTTGATAAGTGATGATGGTTCAACATCACCTGAACACGATGAGCCCTTCCCTCATCTTTACCGGCCAATAGACCCATTCTTCGTGATGCTATGCATCGGGATGTGCTTTTGCTTGGTCCAACGCCAGGTGAACACAATGTGCTATTGCCTCCTCCTGGGTTTTCTCGTGCACATGCTGGTTCACCAGTTCCCTCTCCGTCTGAAGAAGCTCCACTCGAGGACATCGGTAACAGCCTCCGCTTTATGGTTGGGATGTCTCACCGTCAGGACTCTGTTCTACACAACCTTTGTAGCAAACTCGCGGCATTTAGTTCTTTTGTCTCTGTACTTACCAATGAACAACGTCAGCTTCAGGATATACTCATAGGCAATGTAAGTCCCGCATCTGCTCCATCGTCTACCTTCCATCAGCCAGTGAACTTTACTCATAGATTAGGAGAAATTGAAACAAATCTCTCCAACACCAATCTGGCGATCTCACTTCTGCGTAGCGACTTCGACACTATCATGGGCATAATGTTGAACATATAAGAGAATATGGAGACTCTGGTGCCATCTACTAGAGACATCTGTACTGTTGTCCCACCACCACCACCACTTCCTCCTCCTCCTCCTCCTCCTCCAGGTTTTTAAGGTGGACGGGCCTTCCACCAGCCTTTCTCTAGTCTTATCATGTATTTTTATCATTGATGGAGAAGAGTGATTGTGTGTAGATATTCTTTGGTGTTTTTGGTTGGTATATTTTTTGGGGATAATGGTGGTATACTTTTATGTATACGGTTGTCACATTTTTATGTGAACTTACTTGTGTTGTATGACACAATTTGTTGTAACTGGCTTATATAAAATGCATCTGTACTATGATTAGCAATGAGCGATACTGTCTTATTTTGTATTTTTGCCATCACCATATATAACAGATATCAAGTTTCATAAATATTACTAAGCACGCACAGCAGGTAAAAATATTACCGGTACAGCTCGCTGCTGAGTAATAAAGGGGATGTTGGTGAAAAATTACTCTTACGGGGATTGGGCAATTTTGTTGTCCAATAGACTTATTTCTCAATGCGCACATCGGTCCCAACCATTTGCTCAGCATGCACAACAGACTTAATTTTTCCCGTTGTTCGCGCTGAGCAATGTTGTTAGAAGTTATCATTTTTGCTCAACGAGCACATTTTGCTCGCATCAATCTTTTGTTAGGAACTATATGTTGTCTTGTATTTTTTTAGAGAATGTGCATGTTATGTGTCACATTATGTTAGCGTATACGTATGTCACATTTTGTTCTATGTGAATGATACGCATGTGTCATGCTGTTGGATTTGATGGTGTCCTATTTTGTAACATCACTCTATATGGAATTATGAGTAATATTGTATAAACATAAATAATTTGCTCAACTCGCACAACTGTCATATTTTTACCCGTTGTGCGCGTTGAGCGATTTTGTTAGAGGCAATCAATTTTACTCAACGCGCACCACAAAGGTCAAACATTCTTGGGAACAACATCTGGCTGGTAACAATCTGCTGTATATTCACTCGTCTGTATATTCAATATCACTCCTTTATAGACTCACGGCTTCTTTTAGGTAGACTCACAGTAACTCTATGTAGGCCAATTCGTCTATAAATGGCATCCCTACCCACTAGACCTCATCAACCACTACACTTCTTGATGATAGTATTCTATCTAATTCTATCTGTTTCTACTTATACAATATTTTTTTCTTCAACATGCTACATTTATCTTGTTGTTCATCACTGCTTCGTCTTCAACACACAAAGATGTCCAGTATACTACCGGTAATTGACGTGATGAAGAAATTGAAGCCATCGCATGTATATGTACTGGAAGATGTTATTTGCTCCTTCATATGTTCTACAAAAGCGGGATACTTCTGAGAAGAAGTAACCTTGATTTATTTTTATATCAGTGCCAAAACGTAAAGTTGCAAGTCTTTATATCCTATTTTTACTTAATTATGCTTTTTTGCGTTCATAACTGATGCTTCTTCAATGCATACAAGGACACGCGCTGATGGTGGTGCGCTTCTGTATCTGGTCGTAGCTGGACGAACAACGTCAAACAATGCATATCAACCAACTTCGTTAAAGGAGTGGTGACATATACCGTGATGGACGATCTCTCTGTGATGTTAATGTATTCTGCTATATCGAGCATTACGCTGCTAAAACAAGTTTACAAAATTGTTGGTGAAATATTACTCTTACAAAACTAATTCAAAATTGTTGGTAAACTAATTCATTTGTTCTGTTCTTCACCCGCATATTGAGGGTGGGAATGGGACTTCTGGCGGGATGGGAATTCCGACAGGACAAGGAGTTTAGAGCGATGCGTCTGTGATATTTCTCAAGCAAGTAGAGTAGCCTCGAGGTAGATGAGTGGCTACAGCATACTGAGGATGATATGACGATTTGTCGGTTTCTCTGAGACGGTTGGGTGGAGTTGGTTAGGCGCCAATTGACCCATCAGGCCAGAGACTGGTGGAAGGGCCATGAGAGGTTACTTTCAGACCATATTATTATTGCATGTGTTTCCTCAGCGATGTAGTAGCCTGTAAAATGTTTGGTGTACATATTTATGCTTGGTATTCAATACCGGGGCTTGTCGCACCGACACTCCCTATTTGGGGCAGCGGGGCGTGACACAGATAGCCACGATACGTGCGGCAAGTGACGATGGTGTGTGCTATTGGAGCTGATCATAAATGCCATCTTGCTTGTGCTGTTCAGCATTACTTTGAAAAGCTTTTTGTCTGGGGAATCAATGTACCCTTAGGATATTCTTGTGATTGAATTTCATACCAGTTCCAAACTGTGAAGTTGCAAATTGTTTAGCTGTAGTTTCAAATTTGTTGTGTTATGTATATTATAATGCATAAATAATGTAGTATGTTAGAATTCAGACCTTAATACAATGTCATTTAATTTGATACAATTGCAGGACATTACAAAATTGATATAGGTGATATATACATTGGTGCTTACTTGAATCAATGTCCGACATTGATATTACTGAGCAAAAACTGTTTACCGAACTATAAATTACCCAGTGCGCATAACAAATAAAAGTTGTGACCGCCATACTATACGTTGTGATAAACTATTTATTTGTGCACACAATTACTCAGCGCGCACAACGGTCACATCGATTTGTTTGTCCGCTGTGCGCGCTGAGCCAAACTGTACGCAATTAACCACAATAGATCATCGCACACAACAGTCAGATGCCCTGGCCGTTGTGCGTGCTAAGCAAAACTGTATTACATGATCCATTACCCATAATTAATCATCCCGTCCTACATGCAACAGTAGTGACCGTTGCAAGCACTGAGCAAAAATATATACATTTCTTTGATTTGTTAAAATATGACCCGTTGTGCGCGGTGTGTAAAAAGGTATACTTTGGGAAATATACTTCAGCGTGCACAACTGATCAAATTACACC
Source organism: Scilla litardierei (assembly GCA_030789695.1). Taxonomy (NCBI): domain Eukaryota; kingdom Viridiplantae; phylum Streptophyta; class Magnoliopsida; order Asparagales; family Asparagaceae; genus Scilla; species Scilla litardierei. The sequence continues at coordinate 75,876,222 of CM061139.1, forward strand.
CAGCTTTATACGTTGAGCAAAACTGTCGTAACGAATAATTACTCAGCGCGCACAACGTTCAATAAAAAATCACAATAATTAAGAAAAAACACAAAATCAGGAGAAATTAATGGTCAGACATGCCAAATAAATAATTCAACATTGCAGCAAATATAATGTGAAGACGGTGACAGGACTCTTGATGGGTTTTTAGTTGGCAAGAATATCTGCTTACTTTTGTCCATATCTTCGGTTCAGCAGTTCCAAGACACACAAGACAAGATCAAGACAGCCTATAAAGGCTGAAACCAAAAATACAAAGTTTACAATACACGTCCATTTCTTGAATTATCTTTGGTTTGTCAGTTAAAAGTCCAACTTCCAAGACACATAAGTGAAAAGACAACACAAAGCTTACTATTTACAGAATAAGACAGCCTAATAGGCTAGGCTGTATAGAATAATACAATACAAATTTACTCCTTTACACTTCATACGCAACGTGTGAAAAACGGGTCAAATCGGGTTATTTCTAGTAATTATATATATAGCAGCATGCATTTACAACTGGTCACTGATTAATCACCGCCCAAAATTGCTCAACGCGCAAAAGGGGCATTTATTTGTATCTGTGTGCTCGTTGAGCAAACACAAATGGTCTAATGCATTAAACGCAAGTGAAACTACTCTTCTGCATTAAGTGCAAATGTGTGACTGTGATGGTGACTACTGATTGCAAATGCATTAAACGCATGCCCTCGGGCCAGGTAAGACTTAAGAAATAATCGGCTGTATTTTTCCATACGTGATTATTTATTATGAGGTTTCCAACCAAATGTATTCCCCCCTCTATACTCTCTCAAAACACATCTAATCCCTCCATTACCCAAAATCAAATCCCAGACACTCTTTTGCTAGTCCTAATCAGTCATAGAATTCAAATCAGTTGACAAATGGAAAATATAGATTTTGCTCTTTGCTAATCCCAGCCAAATGTAATGTTGTCTGTTCTGTGTGTTGAGATAATTTTAAATGCTAACAATTTTGCCCAACGCGCACCGCAACGGCAAACCATTATTGGGTATAACATCTGGCTGGTATCAATCTGTTGTAGATTCACGAGTAATCTTCTGTATATTCACGAGCTCTCATCTCTGTAGCATCATAGTAACTCTACTGTAGTCTCAGCCTCATCCATACCCAGTCCAATTCGTCTTTATAAATTGATTCACTACCCACTAGACATCGTCAGCCACTACACTTCTGATGATAGTGTTCTATATGATTCTATATGATTCTACTTCTACAATATTTTTTCTTTAACATGCTAATTTTTTGTTCTTAATGAATGCTTCGTCTACGACACACAAAGATGGACAATATACTAGTGGCAAGTGACGTGATGCAGAAATTGAATACATCACATTTATATTGAATCGAAGATGTTGTTTGCTCCTTCAGAAGCAGCACCCGATGTTCTGGAATGTTTTATAACATTACCAGTAGCCTGAAGGTGCCACCAAGGAATCATCTCTCAAAATGTGCAATCACCTTACCCTCGCTGCTCGGAAACTGTGCAGCCTCATTTCTCTCTATGCTCAGAAGAATTTCATACGAGTGCCATTATTGAATTTCATACCATTGCCAAATTGTGAAGTTGCAATACTCTTTATGATACTAATTGCTCTATCTGATTATTTCTGATTCTAATTATAAAATATATTCATTTCTATTTTTTTTGTGTTCATCACTGACTATTGTTTAACGAATACAGTGGACAGATGGCCAAGATACATGCGGCAAATGACGATGGTGCGCGCTAATGGAGCTGCTCATAACTGCAATGATTGTGGAGAAAAGGTTCATGACATGAGAACTTGTCGTATGAACAAAAATGTATTCCATTACTCAAAGTTAATCAGCCCACCCTACGGGCAAAAGTAGTGACCTTTGTGAGCACTAAGCAAAAATATTTACAATCATGTGATTTGTTACAATATGACCCATTGTGCACGGTGAGTAAAAAGGTATACGTTTGAGAAATATTCCTATTGGCTAATATAGATTTTGCTCTATGTTAATCGTAACCAGATGTATTTTTGCCAGTTGTACACGTTGAGTAAAAAGGAATACGTTTGAGCAATTTTTCTCATCGTGCACCACTGCAGTCAAATATTCTTGGGAACAACATCTGGCTAGTATCCATCTGCTATAGATTCATGAGCACTATTCTGTATATACACAAGCACTCTGCTGTAAACTCACGGGTTCTCTTCTATAGCCTCACAGTTACTCTTGGTGGTCTCATCCTCATCCAAGGTCAGTCCAACTCGTCTGTAAATGGCTTCCATACCCACAAGACCTCACCAACCACTACCCTACATGATGATAGTTCCATTATCTGATTCTCTGATATTCTTCTTATACAATGTTTTTTCTTCAACCTTGTATTTTGTTGTTGTTCATGAATGCTTCGTCTACAACACACAAAGATGGCCAATATACTAGCGACAAGTGCCGTGATGCAGAAATTGAATACATCACATTTGTATTGAGGCGAAGATGTTCTTTGCTCCTCTTCATATGTTCTGTTCGTCTTCATTGCAAATATCACATGGATTAAGATGTTCTTGCAGTCACACCAGCTTCATTCTCGTCCGTCCCATCTTGCATATATTCTTTGACCCTTCGTATGTTCTGTTCAGATTCATTGCATACATAATTGCTTGATGATAACAAATGTTCTATCTTAAATCTATCTAAGTCTAATTATACAAAATATTTACTTATTTATGATATTTTGTGTTGATCACTGATTCTTCTTCAACGCATACAGGACAACACAGATGACAGATGGCCAAGATACTTGCGACAAGTGACGCTAATGGATCTGATGGAGCTGCTCATACATGGAATCGTGCTTGACATTTTTTTCATGGTGAGAATCCATGCATCCATATGGTAGTCCCTTGCATGAATTTCATACCAGTTCCAAAATGTGATGTTGGAAAATGTTTAGATATAGTATCTACTTTGTTGTGTTATGTACATTTGAATGCATAAATGTTATAGTTTGATGGAATACATACATTAATACAATGTCATTAAATTCAATACTATTGCAGCACATTACAAAATTGTGTGATGCTAACTTAAAAGTAATCATAATTACTCAGCGTGCACAACTGGCCCAATAAGTGAACGTTGTGGGTGCTGATCAAAACTGTCTACAATTACCAACAATAAATCAACGCGCACAACTGGCAAAAGTATACATATCAGCTTGTATTTACAACTGGACGCTAATTACCCACCAACCAAAATTTGTTCAACGCGCACGACAGGTATATATTTGGACCGTTGTGCGTGTTGGGCAAACATAATTGGTCTAATGCATTAAATGCAAGTGAACCGACTCTGCTGCATTAAGTGCAAATGTGTGAGGGTGACTACTGCATGCAAAAGCATTAAATGAGCCCTCAGGCCATGGTAAAACATGGTCAACTGCATTTTTCCAAACAGTATTATTTATTAGGAATTTTCCAACCAAATGTATTTTTGACTGTTCTGCGCGTTAAGAAATTATTTTAGGGGCTAGTAACAATTTTGCCCACCTCGCATCACAAAGGTCAACCATTCTTGGGTACATCAACTGGCTGGTATCAACCTGATATAGATTTACGAGCACTATTCTACTTTCTGTAGATACACGAGTATTCTGCTGTTGACACACTGGTTCTCTTCTATAGCCTCACAGTAACTCTTCTGTAGTCTCATCCTTATCCATGTGCATGTCCAAGTAGTCTATAAAAATGGCTTCCCTACCCACAAGATCTCATCAACCACTACACTTCGTGATGATAGTTCCATTATCTGATTCTATCTGATTCTCCTTATACAATACTTTTTCTTCAACTGGCTATTTTGTTGTTCATGAATGCTTCGGCTACAACACATAAAGATGGCTAATATACTAGAGGCAAGTGACGTGATGCTGAAATTGAATACATCACATATATATGGCCTCGAAGATGTTCTTTGCTCCTTCAGAAGCACTCGACGTTCTCGACTGCTTCATTACATTGCCAGTTATCTTGGTAGGTTCGATTTTGGGACCTTCTCGTAAACTGTGCAGACACCTTCCCCTGGCTGCTCGGAAACTGTTCAGCCAGCTTGCGCTCTATGCTCTGAAGAATTTCACACCCGTGCGCCATTATTGAGTTTCATACCAATGCCACACTGTAATGTTGCAATATTCATTATGAAACAATATATTTACTTAATTATGTTTTGTATGTGTTCATCACTGATTCTTCTTCAACGCATACAGCCTACAGGTGACATATGGCCAAGATACTAGTGAGTAGTGGCATGATAAGCAAAGAAGATCCTAAGTTCATTACTTAAAGGAAGTACTGCTCACCTCGCATGTGGCTTATGCATGCTTTCAGTAAGAATAGGTCAAGTTGTTAGCTAATCTTTTACATTCTGTTATTTGAATTATTGTTCGTAAATAGTTGCCACTAGCTGTTGAAGTCCTTAGATTTGGAAAAGTTGTTTAGTCTTTTGTATTTAAACACTGTCATTTGGCAGTGGTGGGAAAATCAACCAATCGATTTTAAATTTATCTAGTTTTGTTCTCACCTCAAGTAGAATTCCATCAATCAATTCTTTCAATTGACGTGATTCATAAATTGGAGACATCACATATATACGGCCTCGAAGATGTTCTTTGCTCCGTCAGATGATCGAATGCTTCATTACATTGCCAGCAGTTCCAGTTTCCATCTGGAAGTGTTCAAACTGGCATCTGAAGTCCCTTGCTACTTTTCTCACTTTTCTCAAGCTGCTCAAAAACTGTGCAGACACCTTTCTCTCTGTGCTCAGAAGAAGGAACACATGAGTAAATTTCATACCCCTGCAAAATGTGATGTTGCAATATTCTTTATGATACTAACTGGTCTATCTCATTATACAATATATTTACTTAATTATGGATTTTTTTATTTCATCTCTGATTATTCTTCAACGCATACAGGGGACAGAGGGCCAAGATACTAGTGCCAAGTGACGATGGTCCGCGCAGATGGAGCTGTTGATTAATGCCATTTTGCATGAGCGGTTCAAACTAACTTTGAACAGTTTCTCGTATTCGGAATCCATGTATCCATATTGTTAGAAAATCATCGACAAGGAATCAATACATCACCTTTGATGATTGCAGCGGATTAGAGGAGCGGCGCTCGGATCGTGTTTGGAATCACCGAAGGAAACCGAACGAATTCTCACCACCAAAATTACATGTTCCTTACTTTTGTTTGTGTTGGGAGAGAGGAGAACGCAAATCAATTGTTTGATTTTTCTCACAGCAATCAGGGGTTAATATAAGAATTAAGGGGAGCAGTTTTCTATCGTTGAAAAACTCAACGTTAACAAAATAACGAGTTATTAAAAAAATTTGGAATGGAATACTGAACTTCTGTAAATTGCAATTATCCACCAAGGCTAATTCAATTTACATATAACCCCTTAATTAATAGTATATTTATGATTAACCCCCTTGGGTTAAAACCTGTCATGGGCGTACCCAATTCCAACATATATGAAAGACCTGTGATTAAATTTCATACCAATTCCATAATGTGAAGTTGCAAAATGTTTAGCTGTAGTTTCTACTTTGTTGTGTTAAGTACATTAGAATGCATAAATGGTGTTGTATGTTGAAATTCAGACCTTAATACAATGTCAGTTAATTTGATACAATTGCAGCACATTACAAAAATGTGATAGGTGATATATACATTGATGCTAACTTGAATCAAATTCCAACATTGAAATTTCTTTGTAAAAATTATTGCACATAATATACATTACACATCGCGCACAAAGGACAAAAGGCGTGACCATTATGCGTGTTTAGAAATTTTGATCTAGGCCAACAATTTTGCTCAACGCTCACCACGTCAGTCGATCATTATTGGGAACAACATCTGTCTAATATATACAATATATACCCTAGGTGCACGATGACTCTTCTGTATATTCCCGAGACCTCTTCTGTTGACCTTTATTCAGTAGAAGCGATACTTTTATTTATATTAGCTTCCATTTACACCTGGACACTAATTAATCACCACACAAAATTACTCAGTGGGCACAACAGGCAACAGAAATGAACGTTGTGCGCGCTGAGCAAAACTTTCTATAATTACCAAGTTTTGCTCATCGTGCACAACCGTGTTATTTAACATTCAGTTATGCGCTCGGAGAAAAAATGTATACAATTACACACAATTACTCATAATGATCATATAAGGAAGATCATTCTCCTGCCAGTCTCGTCCTCGGTGAGGGGACCGTGTCGGCCGTCGAGCAGGGTTCCCGTGTGTTGACCGAGAATCAGGGGGAGAGAAAAGAAATGCTCTCAATCAGGGTCTGATGCAAAAATTTCCTTCATTAAATTCTGGACAATTACATAAGACTCGCTCGAGAGCAGTCTTACAAAAGTAATGATTCGCAAAATTTAGGAAGACGAGGCATAGTCGGTTGTAAAAAGGTCGTTTATCGCTCTCGCCACACTAATCATCTTGGCGATGGTCCGAGCCTTGTAAGCATCGACCTCTTTCCCCTTCTGGAGAAGCTTGACCTGAAGGTCAGCAACCTCCTTCCTCGATGCCTCAAGCTCAGCACGGAGTTGAGATCGCTCTCTCCCCCACTGAGCTTCTGCCTGCTTCCTAGTGATTGACACGGAGACAAAGCTGGATTTCCCCTCCGAGGCCTCCCAATCCAACACGGCCTTGGCGGCCATGGTCGTCCCCAAGTCAGCCTCCAACTTCGTCACCTGAGCTCTGAGCTCAGAAGCCTGGTTCTCGACAGCCGCCAGCCGGTGCTGCCTCTCGATCAAGTCGAGGGCCTTGCGGCACATGCATGCACCGAAAATGGTCACCTGAAGATGGCGACAATCAGCAAAAACAGAACGGGAAGCAAATATGGAAGGCCCAGTGGCAACGAACCTGAAGGCCACTACGAACGAAGCAGTTGGCCATCGTATCATGATCGACCCCCTGCAGGAATTTGAAATCCCTTGGTAGAGTGATATTCTCTGCCAGACAAGCCTCCGTCCCAAAGTCCAAGAGGGCCGACTCGTCCATCCCCACGACGAACGGGGGCCGATAAATCTCCCCCTGAATCTCCACATGATGGCCAGCCGAAATACGGTTCGCAGCAGAAGGTGGCCGAACTCTGGAGATATGGGGCTGATGGAAGGGACTGGAGGAACAATGTCCTCATATGGCCACCTGTTGTATGGCGGGATGGCAGAAGATTCAACCCCAACTCGAGGATCAGAAGGATCCGCCTTCAAAGCCCCAGCAACTAGACTTGAGGAGCATCCTGTTGGATGCAACGATCTAGGATCTCTAGTTTGATGATAACAAACGTGTACGAACTATCTAATGTGTGTGCTAAGTGTTTTCAGGTTGAAAAGAGTTCGGAAAATCAAAAGTCATTTTAGGCGTAAACCTACAAAAAACAACAATTTGGTCATTTCTGCGATGTCGTAAAATATCAAATATGACTGTGGATGATGGGGGAGATGACGAGGAAGTCACATGATTTTGCAGATCTGAAAACCGAGTCCAAACGGATAAACCAAGGGACTTTGTAGCTTGGGTGGCAATATTGTAAATAGCTAGCCTAGGGTTTTTCATTAATCCCTATATATATCCATGTGGCCGGCCAAAACAAAGTTACCCTCTCCCAGAAATAATTCATGCGGCCACACATAATTTAAGGCCGGCCAAAACAAGATTCTTGCGAAGCAATTTGCGGCAATAATAAAGAGCCTCCCCTTTGTCAAGCTTCAACCTCCAAGATCCTCTTCAACATCATCTTCAACCATCCTGCCGCAAGATTATCAAGCCACCAAGGAGATCTCCTAACCGACTTCATCATCAGGGGAGTCTACTGTCGCAACACAAGTTCCAAGGACCTCACATGTTGCAGGCAACAAGAACACAAGCTTCTCAATAGAAAGGATGAGCCGAAATATTTGACCTCAAGGAGCTTGGAAAAATTAATGGAAGGAGGTTAGTTTGTTTTTTTTAATATTCAAGATTTAACATTACTCTCTCATCTTTGTGTGCAGGTGAACAAAAAGGAAATTTTGGCCAAAAGCACAACTCTCTACAAAACGTTTGGTGGCTACTTCAAAGGGAACAAAAGTCAAGAGATAGTGTGAGAGAGAGAGAGACTAGTTTGGAATAAAATTCAATTGATTTCTATTTCTCCTAATTTTTCTGTTTGCAGGCTGAGCTTTTCAAATCACCAATTGGAGAGAAAGACAGAGGCCGACAGTTTTTTTTAAGAGCCAATCAATTTTTGCCCAGCAAAGCAAGGCCATCCAACGTACAAGGGTATCCATATCCATTGGCAGCTACACTTTTTGACTAAGTTCTTTAAACATTTAATGCCCTCACAAGCTCAACAAGCAAAACTCCTTTAGCCTTGCAACTGCCGCACAAAACGAAAGCATAGGTACAGGCTGCCGAAAATTTTTGGGCACATCAATCAAAAGGCAGGGTTTTTTAAAGGACGCAAACTTATACAAAGATTAAATCATCCCCATCAGATCACAAGGAACCGGACAACAAAGAGGGACTCTGTATACATCAGGTTCAAAGCATTGAAGAGGGACTCACATTGAGGCAAGCCAATCACAAGGAAGCACGCACAGAAACACCACAAAATCCCAAGGTGAGTGTTTGGATTTGGTTAATTAATTAAGTTTAAAATTACTATGGATTATGTGCAGGAGACGGATCAACAACAAAAGAATTAGTATGGGAACCCATGCATGCTACATTGAAGTGAAGGACTTAAGGGGCAAGCTGCAAGCTTCAACATCTAAGGGGAGTAACAAAGGCGCAACTTAAGTTGCAAAGCGAGAGAGGACGTGACGACGACGACTTATCAGATACAGATCTGACCCGCGCTGATTGGCAGAGACGACTACACAGACACGAACTGAGCATTACTAAACTCTTTACATTCGGGTACTAGTGTATCGATCTCTGTAAGGAAAACTTTACCAGTTTTTTGTGTATTTTGGGACTTGTCTGGTTGGGGCTAGACAAGAGGGTCTTGACGTGTTGGTGCAGTCAAGATACGCATTTACTAGGTTAATTGAGTTCTGCACTTTGGTGAGTGTGGTACAGTCTAGGTGGGGAGTTGGAGCTAGGACCCCATTGTAGGTGTACAGAAGGAACTTATTAATGCTAGTATTTGCTTGGGGATGGACGTAGGTCGTTGATGCGACCGAACCAGGGTAAATCTGTGCGTACTCTGTGATTGCCTCTTATTTACTCTGCTTGTAATTTTAACTGCGTGTGATTTCTCATGGGTTGCGCGAGAATATTTTTATAAGCCTATTCACCCCCTCTAGGCTAGGATCCAGATCCAACAATTGGTATCTGAGCAGGTTTTAGGATCTAGCCTAGGATTGACCAAAGATCCCATTGATAGTGTTTTTGCTGAGGGTCAGTCTATATCACGTCCCCCTAGATTTAATGGAGTAGATTATGCTTATTGGAAAAATCGTATGAGAATCTACTTAATTTCTATTGATTATAAAGCTTGGAAAATTCTTGAAAAAAGCTATAAACCACCTGTTATTAAAATTAAAAATGTTGAGATGATTAAACCTGATGATAAATGGGATGACAGTGATTGGAGACTTTATTCTCTTAATGCTAAAGCTATGAATGCTCTCATTTGTTCATTAGATAAATCTGAGTTCAATCGTATCTCACATTGTCTAACTATGCAGAAAATATGGCATACATTGGAGGAGATGCACAAGGGAACGTCACAGGTGAAGGAGTCTAGACTTGCACTTCTGAGCACAGAGTACGAGGGATTTCACATGCTACCATCAGAGGCCATATCAGAGATGTTTGTGAGGTTCACCAACATCGCCTATAAGTCTAGCTCGCTCGGAAAGCCATATTCCAGCCTTGAACATGTGAGGAAGCTATTAAGAGAACTGCCAAGCTCTTTCAGGCCTAAAGTCACCGCCATCCAAGAAGCAATGGATCTATCACAGATGAGGGTGGATGACTTGATATGTAACTTAATGTCCCATGAGTTTGAATTGCAAAATATTGAACAAAGAGAGAAACCTGAGGAGAAGGAAAAAGCTTCAAAGCCACTTGCTCTGAAAGCTAGCGAAGATGAAGATGACGATGAGGAGATAGCGCTAATGGTTAGAAATTTCAGAAAGTACGTCAGAACTCCTCAAGGAAGATCAGAAATGCATAAAAGGTTCATTCGCTGATAAAAATTCTTCTGAACAAGATTCTGCTAATAGAGTTGAATGCTTCAAATGCAGGAAAAAGCGACACTTCGCGAAGCAATGCAGACAAGAGACTGCTCAGGTTGCTAAAGATAAAGGAAAAGCCATGGTGCTAACTTGGGCATGGACAGCGAACCTGAGGATGAGGATGAAGAGGTGGTCGCCCACTCCGCTGTCGTCTGCTTAATGGCAAATAACGATGAGGTAAATTCCTTCACTAAAGCTGAATTTTTAGATGTTTGTAAAAGAATGCAAAATGAGATTAATGAGCTAGAACTCACGCTAAATGATTATAGGAATGCCAACTTTATATTACAAAAAGAAAACAGTGACATTTCTGAAGAAGTTGACATCCTTAAAGAAAAACTTGATGCTCATGATTCTATCATTGATATAATGAAAAAAGAAAAATCATGCTTTAATGAAGAAGTCGCTTGTCTTTCTTGCCCTTCCTTATTGAATAATATTAGCATGCTTAAGCAGGATTTGATTAAGCTCGAAACTGAAAAAGACTATGTGATTAGAGAGCATAATGATAAGTTGTGCATGTTAAATAACGAACTTAAAAGGAAAATGGATGAATTTGAAAAGAAGGAAGAGGAAAACAAGAGAGCTTTTCTAAGTAAATACACCTTGCTTGAGGATGAAAATAAATTATTAAAATCCAAAGTTTCTAATCTAGAATTGTCATTAAGAAAATTTTCAATTGGTTAACATTAGTTAGATACCATACTTGAAAATCAATTATATGGCAATAATAGAAGAGGACTTGGATTTGGTTTGAAAAACATTGAAAAGCCCAAATTTAAGAAATTCCACAATGTGCCTTCTACTGTAAAAAATATGCATGCAAAGTGTTTTACTTGTGATAGTGTTGGTCACACATCCTATTATTGTAAGTTTAGGAACACAAACATAAAGTTTAAACAAGTGTGAGTTCCTAAAACTTTGATGACTAACACTAGTGGACCTTGTTGGATTTCAAGGTCACACGTAACACCTTTCATGTAGGTGGGATGGAGATTTTGGCGAGGAGCAATGAATTGAAAGTTTCATTCTTTTAGCTCCTTCGTCAAATAACGACGCGAATGTATATTTCTTTTTCCTCTTTGCATTCATTGCATACCTTCATAGATTTTGTGTGTGCTTGACTTAATTTTTGTTTGTGTGCTTGTGTATTTTCTTTTTAGGCTTGTTTTAGTTCTTTATAAAAGAAAAACCCAAAAAATTGAAAATTTGTGCTTAATGAATACCTCTTTATGATTCATTATAAGTGGTATCTTTTGAATGTTCATTCATATCCGTTGTGGAAATCATTGTATTATTGTTATAGCTATATGCGCATGTTAGAAACTATTTGGTAGCCATGACACGCTTCATGAAATGATTAATTTGATATCTACACCTACATACTCACTTCCACGAATATTAAACTTGTTGTACTTTTGGAGATTCTTTTTATGAATATTGAAAAGTGAATGTAGGATGAATAAAAACTGAATTATCTAAGGGATATGATGTGTAGTGCTATGAATAAAATTTGAGCACAAAAAGAAATGAAACAAAAAAATTACATGAAAATTGCTCCGTAAGCAAAATGGATACAATTCATGACAAGTACACTATCCACGAGTATCGAACATATGATTTATGGGTAATCTTTAGTGTTGGTATATATTACTCGTCAAGCAATGCCAACTCCACATCTAAGAGTCCTTATCGGCTATGTTTTGGGGTTTAGTAACTTGAACTCATTTTTAATGAGGTGTGAAAAATCAATCCTAGTGATATTCATGTTAAACGGAAAATGTGGATTGGTTTTGGTTGATGTTCTAAATTGAATCTTCCTTTGTACTACAATGTTTATATTATCACACTTACACATTGGTGGTGAAGTCTAAATTATGATTTTCTATGAACTTGAATTGCTTACTTTGTGGAGAATAACATGCAAGTGCTAGATATAATTTATAATGCTCTATTTTTGCATGTGATATTGTTTTGACTTTATTAGTCCACTTTTGATGATAACAAAGGGGGAGAAAAGAGTTGGAAAGATTTCGTATCAAATTGGTATCAAATGGTATAAATGGTGTTATTTTACTGAAGGGGGAGCTTGAAAATAGGGGGAGTATGCTTACCATTATTGCCATATTGTTGTGCATGCTAGTAATGCTTGAACATGTCATTCTCATTGTTCGTATGCATACATCCTTCATCACACTTCATACACACATCTCTCATTGTTAAACTCTTTTATTGGTTTGTCCTCATCAAAAGGGGGAGATTGTTGGATGCAACGATCTAGGATCTCTAGTTTGATGATAACAAACGTGTACGAACTATCTAATGTGTGTGCTAAGTGTTTTCAGGTTGAAAAGAGTTCGGAAAATCAAAAAGGCATTTTGGACGTAAAACAACAAAAAACAACAATTTGGTCATTTCCGCGATGTCGTAAAATATCAAATATAATTGTGGATGATGGGGGAGACGATGAGGAAATCACATGATTTTGTGGATCTGAAAAACGAGTCCAAACTGCTAAACTAAGCGACTTTGTAGCTTGGGAGGGAATATTTTAAATAGCTAGCCTAGGGTTTTTCATTAATCCCTATATACATCCATGTGGCCGGCCAAAACAAAGTTGCCCCCTCCCAGAAACAATTCATGCGGCCACACATATTTTAAGGCCGGCCAAAACAAGATTCCTGCGAAGCAATTTGTGGCAATAATAAAGAGCCTCCCCTTTGCCAAGCTTCAACCTCCAAGATCCTCTTCAACATCATCTTCAACCATCCTGCCGCAATATTATCAAGCCACCAAGGAGATCTTCTAGCCGACTTCATCATCAGGGGAGTCTACTGCTGCAACACAAGTTCCAAGGACCTCACATGCTGCAGGCAACAAGAACACAAGCTTCTCAATAGAAAGGATGAGCCGAAATATTTGACCTCAAGGAGCTTGGAAAAATTAATGGAAGGAGGTGAGTTTGTTTTTTTTTAATATTCAAGATTTAACATTACTCTCTCATCTTTGTGTGTGCAGGTGAACAAAAAGGAAATTTTGGCCAAAAGCACAACTCTCTACAAAACGTTTGGTGGCTACTTCAAAGGGAACAAAAGTCAAGAGATAGTGGGAGAGAGAGACTAGTTTGGAATAAAATTCAATTGATTTCTATTTCTCCTAATTTTTCTGTTTGTAGGTTGAACTTTTCAAATCACCAATTGGAGAGAAAGACAGAGGCCGACAGTTTTTTTTAAGAGCCAATCAATTTTTGCCCAGCAAAACAAGGCCATCCAACGTACAAGGGTATCCATCTCCATTGACAACTGCACTTTTTGATTAAGTTCTTTAAACATTTAATGCCCTCACAAGCTCAACAAGCAAAACTCCTTTAGCCTTACAACTGCCACACAAAACAAAAGCATAGGTACATGTTGTCGAAAATTTTGGGCACATCAATCAAAAGGCAGGGTTTTTTAAAGGACGCAAACTTATACAAAGATTGACTAATCCTCATCAGATCACAAGGAACCGGACAACAAAGAGGGACTCTGTATACATCAGGTTCAAAGCATTGAAGAGGGACTCACATTGAGGCAAGCCAATCACAAGGAAGCACGCACAGAAACACCACAAAATCCCAAGGTGAGTGTTTGGATTTGGTTAATTAATTAAGTTTAAAATTACTATGGATTATGTGCAGGAGACGGATCAACAACAAAAGAATTAGTATGGGAACCCATGCATGCTACATTGAAGTGAAGGACTTAAGGGGCAAGCTGCAAGCTTCAACATCTAAGGGGAGTAACAAAGGCGCAACTTGAGTTGCAAAGCGAGAGAGGACGTGACGACGACGACTTATCAGATACAGATCTGACCCGTGCTGATTGGCAGAGACGACTACACAGACACGAACTGAGCATTACTAAACTCTTTACATTCAGGTACTAGTGTATCGATCTCTGTATGGGAAACTTTACCAGTTTTTTGTGTATTTTGGGACTTGTCTGGTTGGGGCTAGACAAGAGGGTCTTGACGTGTTGGTGCAGTCAAGATACGCATTTACTAGGTTAATAGAGTTCTACACTTTGGTGAGTGTGGTACAGTCTAGGTGGGGAGTTGGAGCTAGGACCCCATTGTAGGTGTACAGAAGGAACTTATTAATGCTAGTATTTGCTTGGGGATGGACGTAGGTCGTTGATGCGACCGAACCAGGGTAAATTTGTGCGTACTCTGTGATTGCCTCTTATTTACTCTGCTTGTAATTTTAACTGCGTGTGATTTCTCATGGGTTGCGCGAGAATATTTTTATAAGCATATTCACCCCCTCCCCTCCGACTAGGATCCAGATCCAACACATCCAGTCTCCCCTAACTCCAGAATAAGGTGCTCTGATTCCTCCGATTACTCATCTTCCCTCTCTTCCTCCTCAGCCCTCTTCCTCTTCCGGCCTTTGTCATAGGCCCGCTCCAGCTCTGAAGTCAAATGTCTGTATGCTCCGCTCGCCATTTTTGTTTGCTGGAAGCAATAAGAAGAAGATGAGATTTCCTCGAGTTAACCAGAGACCGGAGCGCAAAAGCCATTGGCTTCACAACTCCAGTTTCTTTTATTACGCGAAGGAATAGTACCCAATGATCGACATGCGTCGGAAAACTCGCCAAAAGCAACGGTTGAGATCAACTGAAGGCGAGAAGTTTGGGCGGCATGAATCAAATCAGCGGCTCCGAATTCTGTGTCCCATTAAATGAAAGTACTCATAATTTGGCCTCGATCAGCGTTATTCCTTGAGAACGAATCACGGGGGCTAATGTTGATACACGGGTACGGCCCCCGAAACAGCATGCGGTAATTGCTCAGCGTACACAACCACTCAAACCTCAGAATTTCTAACCTCACACAACCACTTAAAACTCAGAATTGCTCACCACACACAACCACTCAAAACTCATAATTGCTCACCGCATACAACCTTTTTTTTCATTTCCACGTTCACATGTGCACGGGCAAATTTAGTAGCCGTTGTGCGCGTTGAGTAATTGTTAACACTGTCTTTATTTTACTCAGTGCGTGATTGCGATCCGTAACCCACACAAAAGATCAAAAAGGTACAGACCTAGGGGTTTTTTGCTTCATAGGGTTTGTAAGCTTCTTTTTCGATACTAGTTTAGTGTTTATGATTTATCCATACTTTTCCGAAAACGAGGGGTTTAATGTACTGTTGGTTGCAATTATGCTATAGTAAAACACATGTATCACTATGCAATTTCATTTCTTTATTCTGTAGAAATGATACTTTTATTTATATCAGCTTGCATTTACACCTGGACACTAATTAATCACCACACAAAATTACTGAGCATGCACAACGGGCAACAGAAATGAATGTTGTGCATACTGAGCAAAACTTTCTACAATTACCCATGAGCAACACTTCCTAATCAGTGCAAAATGGGCCATCAACGCGCACAACGAGCACAACGGGCATAAAAATTTAGGTTTTATGGTACAATTTGGACTGGTACCTAATTCCGACATTGCCATGGGCTTGGATCGGGGAATTGACCCATTCTGTCTTAGCCCATTGTGTGTGTGTGTGTGATCAACTGCCCATCATCGCTCGAGCCGTTCGGGTTTTGACGGCTCGTGCCGTCTGTCCCCATTTCAGTGTCAGCGACCTCTCCGCCCTTCTCGCCCACTTTCACCACTTCAGATTCTGCTGTTGCTCACACTTCTGAGAGCATCCCTGTGTCTCAGCCTCCCACAGAGGCTGAGCATCTTTTAGTGAGCACAGCACCACACCCACACCCAGTAGTGGCCCCACTTGTCTACGGTGGCCGTGTGCGGCAGCCCTGACCCCCACCTGTTCGAACCTCCCCCCACCCACGACACCCTCGTTTAGCACCTGCGAGCTTTAGAGGGGGCCGTTAGCAGACTCAGAGGAGATTTTCAGGCTCTTGCCGCCACCGTTAGCTCTATGCAGTCCCGCGTCGCTCTACTCCCTGGTATTTAGGTTAGCTTGAACCAGATTCTTGCGCACCTACCATAGCCTCCACCTGCCGATGTCCATCCCATTTCATAGCAGCCTCCACCTCCACCACCTCTCCCACCACAGGGCGGTGCTGGCAATCCACCACCTGCTTAGGCACACACTTGATGCCTCTCATATTTTTGCCGCTGCTGTGATTGATAATATCTTTTCTGCTGATTTTTTCGCTCCTCCTCCCAACACATTTTGGTCACTTTTTGCTCAGATTTGTCTATATCATCCTAGAGAGAGAGGAGGTATTTCTGGGACCGTTATATTGCACCACCTTGACCTTTGCACTCATCACTTGCATTTCCATCCCATTTTCTTTCATTTTCATCCTTTATCATGCATGCATCCTCACTCCCACCCCTATCATATTTCTCTTTGTGCCACACGTAGCACGTTGAGGACACTGTGCAGTTTAGCTTGGGGGAGTGAGTGTCTCACGCACTTTTCGTTTTCTTCATTTTTATCTTCATTTTTTCCACCTTTCTTTATTTTCCACTTGTTTTCACCAACTTTTTCATATTTGTCCTCATTTATCACGTTTTCTTATTTTTGTGTGTGCTGCATATGTATAGTAGTTCTTATTTTTCCTTTATCCTTTTCTCTTTTATCCTTTTTTGCTAGAGATGAATTTTCTGTGATGACGATGACTTAGAGTTAGCTTACTTTTATATGCATATTCTCTTGCCATGCCATCGTTTTTATTTCAGATATCATATGCTATATGTTGCCATACATTCGAGAATAGTAACCTGCATCTTTATTATATGAGTGTGAATGAAATTCTACCATTAGCTGAGTCTGAAGATTTATATTGTTACTTTTCATAGAAAACACACCAAGCTTCACGCATTGATTGCCCAAATTTGGAGTACTGCTTTGTTGTCTGCTATCACTTCTATTGCATGAAATTGTATGCTCAACTTCCCGGTTGATTGAATGTATGCCTTTTTGATATAACTGGATTAGTTTACTTTTTGAATTCAAACTGAGTAGAATACATTACCCTGCTGAAAGTTGTCATGCACATTCAAAAGAGTGAACTGAGCGTTGAATTTTTTCTTTCTCTACATATCTTGAACTTCATTTTTATACTTAAAATCATTGGTGAATCTTCCTTTAGCAAATCTTATATTGGCTTCTTCCCATTGCTATAAAGTCCAAGCTCCAAAACCCCAAAATCAAAAGAAAAAAAGAATACATGCATATCTATCTATCTTTGATTCGGGATTGTTATTGTGTATATTGGTCTAGAAAAAAAGAAAAAAAAGAAAATAAGAGAGAAAATAAAAATAAAAAGAAGTTCATCTGTATATACACGATCCCATTTCTTTCTTTCTTTCTTTCTTCCCTCATTTATTTCCCTCGGAGCTTCAAAAAATGGGAAAAGTCGTATTGTTTATTTGATGCCACCACGCTTATAGATAAGCTTGGGGGAGGGGATCCAATGATGTGTGTGAGAGTGACCACTTGTCTGTGCATGACGACTTAAGCTAGGTAATTTTTTATACTCAGGGAGATTACTTGGAGTATTGCGAAGTCCACGAATTGAAATTTGGCATGCATTTCATGAATACCATTTCTTTCTATTCTTATTGCTCCATAATGTGTGATGCCTCTTATACTCCAAGTAAAAAGCGATCAATTGAAAAGTGTGCAATCTATGATTATGTATATTACTTTGGATGCCTCAGACGATGCTAATTCTAGAGTGATTTCATGTTTCATATCGTTTTGATATTCTTGGTTTCTATATCGAATGCATTTATATATGATCGTGATATCAAGATAAAAATCGTTGGCATGTTTTTATTCGTCATGCGCTATTTGAGTAAGCAGCTCCATGTCCTGAGAAAATGATCTAGCACCTTCCTCTTCATTTTCTATTCTATCTTCTCCTTCCGTTTTCCTTATTTTTACCCGCCAGGTTTTCCTTTTTACTCATCTTCCTCGAGGACGAGTAAGAGGTAAGCTTGGGGGATTTTGATCGCTCATTATTTTACACCTTTTTTTCTACATGTTTGCATGTCATTTCGATCGCCCATATTGCATTTTTCACGATTATTCGACGATATCACGTTGCTTTTCACTATTTCTCATTTTTGTCGGATTTCAGGAAATATGGAGCGATCTAGAGCATAAATGAGATCAAGGGACTTTCACGCACGCTGGAGCACCGCCTGTGACCCTATCGAGGAGCCAGCGGCGCTAGATGATGAGCGAAAGAAGAAGAAGAAGTTCGATAGAATCGACGAGGAGGCAAGGAGGAGAAGATAGGACTCCAGAAACAGCCCACTCGACCGAGCAGACAGCTCACTTGGTCGAGTGAAGGATCGTACTCGGCCGAGTACAACGGATACAAGAGCACTTGGAGTCAAAGTCCACTCGGGTGAGTGAAAGATCTCATTCGATTGCGTGAAGAAGTCCACTCGTCTGAGTACGACAGGGTTTTCCTCCTGAGATCTCACCCGACTCTCTGAAGTTTGAAGAAGATCAGCAGAAGACTCACTCGGCCGAGTGAGAAAGCCCACTCGACCAAGTAAAGAACTCCACTCGACCGAGGGGCGCAGAGCGACAGACCCCCAAAACCCCCAATATCTCTGTTTTTCTTTGGGTCCGTCACTCGGTCGAGTGACATGTTCTACTCGGCTGCCTGTATCGCGAATTAGGGTTCTGGGCTGCGTCAGGGGCAGATCTGTCAGGATTTTCTGGCCGACTTTGGCTTGTATTTAAACTAGTTTTCTTCCTAGTTTTAGGAGAGACCAAAAATTAGTTTTTTAGCATTATTCTAATTGTAATTCTCAGCTGGAGATTGAAGATTGGAAATTTAGTTTGTTCTTTCTATCAAGATTTCTTGTTTTTGTGAATTGTTTTCTTTCAATCATGAATTGCTATATGTTTTTATTCGTTTATTTTGTGATTGCCATGATTAATTGTGAGTAGTTCCGCTGTTCTAGGGCATAGGGATGAACCCTATAGATCTGATTTTAGAATTGTGATGAACGAATTAATGTGTTGATAGGATTGATAGACGGTTGGGTTATGATTGATTTACTACGAGTAGCTAGGAATTTCCATTGATTGGGGTTTGCAAGAGATTGGATCTCAATCGATGGGAAGGCCTGGATATTCGATTTAGGTTTATAATCGAGATTCTCTAGACTTGGTTTGCAAGAGATTGGACCAAAGCTAGGATTTTTATTACAAATCTATACTCATATTCGTTTGCAAGAGATTGGACGAATACGAACTATCATAACCTAGATTGTAACTCGAGTTTGCATGAGAGTGGGCTCGAGATGCGATTGGACGATGATGTCGATCTTCATGCTAGCGGTTTAGGTTAGGGTTTGCACGAGAGTGGACCCTAATCTAGGTTGCTATAGACTTACAATAGCGCGAGAGCGTGAGCTTGGTTCTCTATTCAGGTACGACTAGTTCACCTCAATTCAAGCCTTGCAACATTGAGATTCGCGATTTACAGAGATGAATGATGATCCGTAGTGGGGATTCCCTGGCCCTAGACGCCTTCATTATATAGAATTCAAATTGTTAATTGAACGACTGTGACAATATTCTCGAAATCATTCCATTCTACCACCAATAGCTAGGTGATTAAAACAGAGTACTGTCATTTGTCCTCCTTGTGTTCGATACCCGCTCGACACTACACCGTGCGCTTGCGGTAAGACTACAGTCGTTTTTCGGGTGTATATCCGGGCGTGATCAGCCAGCAAGGCCAGCTATGGCCGTAGGAGCAAGCGATGGCATGTTGGACGTATTGGAGGTGCTCCGGTGGCCGGAGGAGGCCGAAACTGCTTCCACTGTGAGCTGAGGCACGTATAATTGGCTGGCGATGGGTGTCACAGTTCACATCTAGGGCTGACAATAAAAGGGCGTGGGGTCGAAATCTCGTGTGGTGGGGATAACACAAAAGGGAGTTGCTTTGCGCACCCACCGTTTTACTCTGCCCACATAGAACTTAATTACAAGTTTGCCATTAATAACCTGAAAATGCTACTATGATTCTGTCTATGATCAAGAAAAGGGCGTCGCGTCTTCGAGGCCAGCAAGGCCAGCTGTGGCTGTAGGAGCAAGCAAGGGCATAGTGGACGTATTAGAGGTGCTCCGGTGGCCGGAGGAGGCTGGAACTACTTCCAGTGTGAGCCAAGGCACATATAATTGGCCGGCGATGGGTGTCGTGGTTCACATCTAGGGTTGAGAAGAAAAGGGGTGCATGGGGTCGAAATCTCGTGCGGTGGGGAAAACACAAAAGGGAGTTGCTTTGCGCACCCAACGTTTTACTTTGCCCACATACAACCTATTTACAAGTTTGCCATTAATAACCTGAAACTGCTACTATGAGTCTGTCTATGATCAAGAAAAGGGCGCCGCGTCTTCGAGGCCAGCAAGGCCAGTTGTGGCCGTAGGAGCAAGCGAGGACATAATGGACGTATTGGAGGTCCTCCGGTGGCCAGAGGAGGCCAGAACTGCTTCCACTGTGAGCCGAGGCACGTATAATTGGCCGGAGATGGGCGTCGCGGTTCACATCTAGGGTTGAGAATAAAAGGGGTGCGTGGGGTCGAAATATCGTGTGGTGGGAAAAACACAAAAGGGAGTTGCTTTGCGCACCCACCGTTTTACTCTGCCCACATACAACCTATTTACAAGTTTGCCATTAATAACCTGAAAATGCTACTCTGAGTCTGTCTATGATCAAGAAACTAAAAAAGTTACCGGAGGGCCGTCCGGGGGTGCCTGGGGGATGTACTTGCAGCCGCCCTTCCCATCGAAGCACTATAGAAACTAAAGATCTAGATGCGTGTACAAACCAAATAACACAGATCTAGATTACGCATGATGATCTTAAAACATTACCTTTTCTGATTAGCGGAAGCGTACCTGAATCCATCGCTAATAGTCTGAAAGAGATCCTATTGAAAACGTAGCGGATGATCTTCCAGAACAGCACGAATCAACCATTGGAGAAATCCTTTGGCTTTCTCCCGGTTTCTCTTCTAGCGACGGGACGTAGAAAAGACGGCTAACTTGTTCATGTGCTCCGGGATCATGACCATGTGTGTGTGTGTGTGTGTGTGTGTGTGTGTGTGTGTATGCGTGCTAGCCTCCTTAGCCTTAGGGTTCTCAATTCGGCTCATCAACAAATTGAAGCCCAATAGTCACCACACATAAAGGCCCACAACAAATATGACTCATTTAAGCCCACTCAACTTAATAAATGAGATCACTTATACATTGGGCTTTAATATGACAGTGTAGGACTATATAATTATATTCGCATATTAACCCAATATTGGATTAAGATCCAACTGTGTTGGATAAGTTCCGACAATCTCCCACTTGGCCATATGCTAAACTTTATAATTATATTTCGTTATGCATACAACCAAATAAGATCTTAACTTACTGTCATTTCTTTAATGAGTCAAGAAACATTCCGGTCCATCAATTATATTAGCAAGGGATCAAAGAGATCTTCGTCGCAGTAATTGCAGCTCGACCCATCAGTGGTCACCATGCTAATACAAAAGAATGACATCGATTATGAACTGGATGTGTAGCATGGAAATTACATGTAATGTGATCTAACATGTCTATTTCTAACTGATCCTCATTAACCTTAGTGAGATCATAAACATACCAAAATCGGAGTGAAGACAAACTGAACCAAAACTTTATTTCTGATCAGAAAATAACCTCAAGCTTAAGCTGGAGACTTATTTTGTCTATCATATGAGCACCCAAAAGAACAAACTCCCACAAAACTAAATGTTCTTAATGAAATGACATCCATATGAGTAGCGAGCTCACAAAACCTTTTGGATGACATTTCCTTAGTACAACGGATCTGTAATTACATGGTTTGTTCCGATGTGCTCATTAGACAATTATACACTCCGAATTATTAATCAACAATCTAGGAACTTGATCTCTGAATATTTAAACTTTGTCGTGTTCCTGTTATTGCTGGAATACAAACTTCATTGTCACTAAATAAACTGTGTGGTGTTTCAACACCATCTTTAATTTGCAGCATAGTGACAAAATATGCAGATATATTTCATGATTTGGATGTCACATAATATGATATGAAATCTAAAGCCATGTCAGAAGAGACTATATAAAAGGCACCATTAGATCTCTTCTAGTAGATGGCGCCTAACATAGATTTTCATACATTCTTTGCATCTAATAAATGATCAGAGTGAGTATACCAAAATGATCTCAAACCTTTTTGACTACTGATCCTTGAACATGTAACCCTTTTGTTCTCCATAAATACTGTAAGACCCATTTGGCCGCTGTCAAATGGTCAACTCCTGGACTTAACAATCTGCCCAACACACATGTAATATTTGCGATAACCAAATGCATATAAAACTGAGCATACTTTAGACTCCTTATTGGTGAGTTATAGGGAATCTTCTGAAGATTATTCTTAGAGCAATTATTGAGACTAAACTTGTCTCCCACAGAACTTAACATTCATTACTACATAGATATTCTAGAAATTACATGCTCCCACAGAACTTAAGATATATAACATCATTAAACATCATCTCAAAACCAAACGAGGTGATCACTAAATGAAATTTAATATATCATTAACGATATTGAAATACTCTACTGATGCCATTATAAACCTTACATAGTCTTTCAAGAAAACTGAATAGAAAGCCTCTTTACACTTAATGCATTCTTTTCCGTATAAAGTCTTTGAGTGATACGCTTTAAATCTTTTCTTAATAACCTTTTGAATTCCTTTTGATTATAAAAAACTATTTACAATCAATAGGTTTCAAACCTTATGGCAATGAGAAAAGATTTTAAGTTTCATTCAAAGACTTTCTTAAATAATACATTAATCCATTTTAGAGATGTAGAACTTTTATGACTTGATGTAAGTAGAACTTCCATCTGTTGGATAAAGACGACATGTATACACCCATGAGGGGATGTATGAGGGTCTATGGACCTCAGATGTCGCGTGCATGAAAGCATGTGCGAAGGGAACCTTTTCATGTGTGAAAAGGACCACTCGATAAGTGGAAAAAGTCACTTTATAAGTGCATAAAGGCACTTGATAAGTGCATAAGTAAGAGGATAAGGAATGGTGCTAATATAGGCTAATAAGCTTATATGTAATTATTTCATACAATAACTACCCCCTTGGCCTATAAATAGGACCCAAGGGTATGGCTTTTAAGGCTAATCATTCATGCCATAAGTTTACATAAGGCAACTTATTTTTCCTCTTCTCCCTTCCATTAAGTTCTTCTTCCAAATAGAGATTTAGACGGTGAAACGCTGCTTTGATCCTCTGTGACAAAGTACCGACTGTTGTGGCGAATCAAAGGGCAAAGTTCAGAGACTATAGCGAAGCGTACGCTAACGTAAGTCTCTTCTCTCTTTCGATCCTCTATCATCGCATGATGGGATCCTACATTGGTATCAGAGCCACACGGGTTCGCCCCGGTCTCACCGATGAATGACACGTTGTCTCTTTCACGAATGAGTTTCCTTCCATTATGGATATGGTAGGAGCGCATCATGACGGAGAGAACGTAAAAGTTTTTCTTTTCACGTTAGGGTCTTTTGCCATTACGGATATGGCAGGAACTCTCCGTGACGGGAAGAACTAACCGTTCATCTCGCCAAACTCGCACTCCTCATGGATGCTGAGTCTCCATTCAATAGGGAATGTGCACTCTCTTCATGTAGGGCGTGAAGTTTGCGGCCTTGAAAGTGTGTTATTTTTTTGGCACACGGCCATTAAAGCATAACCACTTTCTCGATGAACGGGTGTCTCATAGGAGAAGATGGTGGTTACAAAACTTCTCATCGGAGAAGAAGATTGCCATGGAAGGGCATGGTGAATTGTCACCATGTAGTATGGCAATAGCATATCTCTTTGGTGCATGATCACCATGGCCATGCGGGTCATGGTGGCTATGCACACCCCTCCCCATTGGGGAAGGGGTTGGCTTCGGCCAATGACAACCAAGACCACCCCCCCCATAGGGGGGTGTGCGGCCGGACTCCAAGGAGGCCGTCGGCCGGCCAGGGCCTCGGCCAGGCCGAGGCGCCCTGGCCGGCCCTGGCCTCGGCTAGGGTAGAGGCGCCCTGGCCTCTGCCAGGGCCAAGGCCGGCCCTGGCCGAGGCCAGGGCAGAGGCGCCCTGGCCGAGTCCAGGGCCAGGCCGAGGAGGCCCGGCCCTGGCCAAGCCAGGGCCGACGAGCCCCGACCTCGACTCCAAAGGGGGGGGCTGCATGGCCGGCCCCTACGGGGCCGGCGGCAGTTGCATGCGGCAAAAACCCCTGCATGGGGAATCCGGCCTTGGCACGGCCACGGCTCGACCCCGGCAATGGCCGGGGCAGGCCACTACCTCCCGCTGCAAAATACATTTGCAAAATACGTTTTCAAAATCAATTTTCCGCTGCAAGTACTATAAGAGTACTATTATTTGATAAGTGATGGGGAAATATTGAAAGTTATTCTAGATGGTGATTGAAATCGTAATGACCTTTCCGATTCTAGGGCAACATCTTCAATATTTTTCGAAAGTAACTTGTCAAATGTAAAATTTATGCAATGTTTTTTGATCGAACTCCTTTTTATGTATTTTGCAGCATTTTAAAGCTAAAATGTCTTCCGCTACTAAGAACATCGTCGCTGAGTTGAACAAAGGTGAAAAACTCAACGGCGATAATTATAAACTGTGGTCCATGAAGATACAATATGTTCTAGAGGAGCAAGATGTGCTCGAAACTCTGACGAACATAATGATTGAATCTGAGTTAGGCACTATGGCCCAACACAGAAGAGACAAGGAAGCTTTCGATGCTTGGTCTCGGAAGAACAAATTTGCTCGCATTACGTTGTTGTCAAGTATGGCCGACGACATAATGCGAATCTTCCGAGAATATGACCTAGCTATGGACATATGGTCCAAGCTAGAGGAGAAGTTTGGTGGCACCTCGGTGACTAAACTTCGTTCTTTAACTATAAAATTTGATTCGTACAAAAAACGTCCAGATCATTCCATGGGAATGCATCTGCGACACATGGCGAATCTTATTTCAGAGTTAAAGGATGCAGGTCATATGATCACTGATGAGAAACAAATCCAAGCGGTCATACGTTCCCTACCTATCGAATGGGACAACATGAAGATGCATCTCACTCATAATGAGAGCATCAAGAACTTCAACGATGTTTCTAAGCACCTCGAGTTAGAGGAAGAGCGGCTTGCGGTCGCCAAGCCAAGTACAGAAGTGCACATGGTTGCTAGTTCCTCGCACGGGGGAAAGAAACATAAACATCACTCAAAGTTTTCTCATGACCATAAAAAGCAACCAGTGTCTACCAAGAAACCCAAACAAAAGGGTGGGAACAAGAAATGGCACAAGAAGAAGAACTTGAAGAAGATCAAGTGCTTCAAGTGCAACAAGTTAGGTCACTTTGCCCGTTCATGTGCGGATGGAGGTGACAAGGTAACTTGTCATAATACTAGTTACATATGTGTTTCTAGTTCAATATTTCTTGTAGAATCTAATCCCTTTTGGATAATTGATTCAGGTGCCACCGACCACATAACAAGGGACAGACGGTCCTTCGTGGAGTATCACCGGATACCCTAAGGAACGAAGTGGATATATGTAGGAAACAACACACGTGTTGAAGTGAAAGGCATTGGGACGTGCAAGCTCATCTTGGACAACGGCCGCACTATCTTACTTCATGATGTTCTCTTCGCTCAGGATATTCGAAGGAATATAATATCTGTGGTCGTCTTAATGGGTCTTGGTTATAGTTGGTTCTTTCATAATTGTAATGTGGATTTGTCTTGTAATAATTCTGTAATTGGTTCTGGGTATGTTTTTAAAGGATTCATTGTATTGAATACGATGTACGATTCCTCAAATTTTAATGAAAATTTCCTTGTTACAAATTCTTCGATTTATGAGTCAGATGTAATTTGTTGGCACGCAAGGCTTGGTCACATTGGACCAATACGTATGGATAGACTTGCCAAACGTGGCCTTCTATCCAATGTTTCAAAGGTCGAAATGTCAACTTGCGAACATTGCCTTGTTGGGAAATCTTGTCGCAAGCCATTTGGAACCGGCACAAGGGCCGAGGTTCCATTACAGCTCATCCATTAGGACATATGTGGTCCGATGAATGTCAAGACAAGACGCGGGAAGTCCTACTTCATCACTTTTATTAATGACTTCACCCGATTCGGACATATCTATTTGATATCCCACAAAAGTGAAGCATTAACCTGCTTTAAAAACTATATGAGTTTAGTGGAAAATCAATTAGATCGCAAGATTAAGGTCTTGCGAACCGATAGAGGCGGTGAATATCAATCAGCAAGTTTTAAGGAACTTTGTGATGAAAAGGGCATAGCTCATCAGATAATTATGCCTTATACTCCGCAACAAAATGGTGTTGCTGAAAGGAGGAATAGGACTTTAATGGAAATGGTCCGTTCAATGATGGCGCAAGCTAACTTGCCAATCACCTTTTGGGGTGATGCATTATTGACGGCTGCTTTCATCTTGAACCGTGTTCCCTCGAAATCAATTAGCTCCACTCCTTATGAGTTGTGGAACCAAAGGTCTCCTGACTTAAGCATTTTAAAACCTTGGGGGTGTGCATCATATGCACATATTTCCTCCCATAAGTATGGCAAACTTGGGCCAAGGGGGAGGAAATGTATCTTTATACGATACGCAGAAAACTCCAAAGGTTATGTTTTCATTGGTCATGAAGACAATGGAGGACTGATTGAATTTGAATCGAGGGATGTTACTTTCTTGGAAAATAAGTTTCCAAGACAGGACGAGATAAGTCAGGACTTATCTCTATTTGAGATTTATGATCAAGAAGGATTACCTCATTCGAGTGGGAGAATTCTTGGTGAAGACGAAAATACATTTCCACCTTCACCAATGGATGATACGAATGATGCGAATCCTATTATATATAGGAATAATGATCCAAGTGGGAGCAATTCTAATCACATTCCAAGTGGGAGTAATATTAGAATTGATCCAACTTCGAGTCAACAAGGACTTGAAGAATCTCAAATGCGACGTAGTAGTCGTACAAGGTTAGCTCCTCTAAGATTTGAGGATGAATTCCCACAAACCTTTGTGACTTTACTACAAGAAGATGACGAGCCTGCTACTTTCAAACAGGCTGTATCATGCCCTGCAAAAGACAAATGGATGGAAGCGATGAAGGAGGAATTAGAATCCATGAAAATTAACTGAGTCTGGGACTTGGTTGACTTACCCAGAGGACATAGAGCTATTGGGAACAAATGGGTTCTTAAGATCAAGCATAAGGCTGATGGTTCTATAGACAGATATAAAGCTCGCCTTGTCGCAAAAGGTTTTACGTAACAGGAAGGGATAGACTACGAAAAGACCTTCTCACATGTTGTTCGTTTTACCTCGATTCGCTTGATTCTGGCTATGGTAGCTTGCTTAGACCTCGAATTACATCAGATGGATGTAAAGACTGCCTTTCTCAATGGAGAATTGGACGAGGCGATCTATATGGAACAACCAACAGGGTTTGAAAAAGAAGGAAACAAAAATAAGGTTTGTAAACTTCGTAAGTCCATATATGGTCTTAAACAATCCTCGAGGCAATGGTATATACGATTTCAAGAAGTTGTCTTATCAAATGGTTTTACCATGCTTGATGAAGATAACTGTGTATATATCAAGAGGATCAAAAGCAAGTATGTTATTATGTCTCTATATGTAGATGACATTTTAATAGCTGGAAATGACTAGGGCTTTGTGATGGATATCAAGGCTTGGCTTTCATCAGTATTTGAGATGAAAGACATGGGAGAAGCCGCATATATCCTTGGAGTTAAGATTTCAAGGAATCGTTCGAAGAAACTTCTTTCTCTTTCACAAGAGACTTATATAAAGAAGGTTCTAGAACGTTTTAATATGCATGATTGTAAGTCCATTGATACTCCTATAAGCAAATGCGATAATTTATGTCTGAAATTGTGTCCAAAGAACCAAAAAGAAAAGGAAATTATGGAAAAAGTTCCATATTCCAGTGCAGTTAGTAGTCTTATGTACGCTATGATGTGTACAAGACCGGACATCTGTTTTGCCGTTGAAATGGTAAGTCGTTACCAATCCAATCCAGGGCAAGCACACTGGAAAGCGGTTAAGAGGATAATGTGGTATCTTAAAGGGACTGCGGACTATGCTTTATGCTATCAAGGAGATGCCTTGAGGCTCGAAGGCTACACTGATGCTGATTGGGCGGGTGATCTCGATGAGCGACGATCGACCTCAGGACATATTTTTCTACTCGGATCTGGTGCAATATCCTGGAGTAGCAAGAAGCAATCCTGCATCGCACTTTCAACTATGGAAGCCGAATTTGTAGCATTTAGCATGGCGGTCCAAGAAGCTGTTTGGCTTAGGAGGTTCTTAGACAAGCTAATTGATGCAAGTGACTCAGGTGCTGTACCAATATACAGTGACAGTCAAGCATCTATAGCCTATGTCAAAGATCCAAAATTCCATTGTAAGACCAAACACATTGATATCCGCTACAAATTTGCAAATGACTATGAAAAGAATAAAAAGGTAGACATTAGGTACATATCTACGCATGAGATGATAGTGGATCCGCTTACGAAGGCGATCCCCAGAGAGGTGTTTTACAAACACTTATCATCTCAAGGATTGCGTAAGAGCTGAGTTGTATCAATGTATATTCCCATGTCTATGAAAGATCAAATTTAATAAAAGAATAAGTTCTTTTTGACATTGCATGTGAGTTACTTGAAAATGTTTGTGTACATTTCTTTTAATCTCAGCTATATTTTCTAGTATGTCGGACAGATTGAGGTTGGCTCTCTCACATGAGCAACCGCCTTTATTCTATCAGACGGATAAGATAAAGATGATACCTGTTTAAAGTCAAAATCGTCAGACGGATGATTTAGAGTCATGACTTAAACAAAAATGGTCGTATGAAAGATCTGCATCATATGGATGCTTACAAAAGATCTAAGAGGATTTTTGAAATCTTATCTGTCTTATGCAGGATGTGGGTCCAGGAAATTAATGAGTAGTAAAAGGGACTCAAAGTCAGACATTGTGGTGTCTGATCATCATCCTTATAACATCATTAAGACATACGCTCCCTGGGAAAGGAGTGATGTTGTAATACGTATTCATACTACGTATGCATTTGGCCATTGGGTTAGAATAGTAACTTTGTTTACTATTATGTGAGACCCAAAGACCACATGGGTCTTAAACTTCTTACCCTTATGGACTCTAATTGGTTCCTTTAGATTTGACTAGGTGATCACTGTCTTAGCATGTTGCTTATGGACTATGGTTAATTCGGTCCGGCGGGGCATGTTAGAAAAGCGAGTCAAGTCAAGATCGAAAGGATCGCAAGAAGAGGAAGATTAAATTCATATTCACATTTGGACTTTAGATATTCAAAGCTGGCCAGCCAATTGTAATCCAGATGGGATTCAATTGTTGAATATAAAGTATAAGAAATGTGAAGAAATAATCTAGGGTAAAGCATGTGTTGATCTACTCAACTTTGCACCCCAATGAGTGTTGTGTATCTCTAACAAGTGCACAACAGCGGACTCTATGCGCATGACAGTCACACGGTCTATTTCTCAGTATGATAAACAGAAGAACTAAAGGAAAAGATGTTTCCTTACAATCCCCTCAAGTGTGAGTGGGAGATGTTGGATATGGACGACATGTATACACCCATGAGGGGATGTATGAGGGTCTATGGACCTCAGATGTCGCGTGCATGAAAGCATGTACGAAGGGAACCTTTTCATGTGTGAAAAGGACCACTCGATAAGTGGAAAAAGTCACTTTATAAGTGCATAAAGTCACTTGATAAGTGCATAAGGAAGAGGATAAGGAATGGTGCTAATATAGGCTAATAAGCTTATATGTAGTTATTTTCTACAATAACTACACCCTTGGCCTATAAATAGGACCCAAGGGTATGGATTTTAAGGCTAATCCTTCATGACATAAGTTTGCATAAGGCAACTTATTTTTCCTCTTCTCCCTTCCATTAAGTTCTTCTTCCAAATAGAGATTTAGACGGTGAAACGCTGCTTTGATCCTCTGTGACAAAGTACCAACTGTTGTGGCAAATCCAAGGGCGAAGTTCAGAGACTATAGCGAAGCGTACGCTAACGTAAGTCTCTTCTCTCTTTCGATCCTCTATCATCGCATGATGGGATCCTACACCATCATCCTAATATCAACCATATGTTCTTGAGAACTACAATGTAATATTTCAACAATGTACTTTTCATCTCTATAATGCATTAATCTATTTTAGAGATGTGGAACTTTTATGACTTGATGTAAGTCGAACTTCCATCATCCTAATATCAACCATATGTTCTTGAGAACTACAATGTAATATTTCAACAATGTATTATGACTTTCTTAATTAATGCATTAATCCATTTTAGAGATGTAGATCTTTTATGACTTGATGTAAGTCGAACTTCCATCATCCTAATTTCAACCATATGTTCTTGAGAACTACAATGTAATATTTCAACGATGTACTTTTCATCTCTAAATGGATTTCCTGAATGGCAATTAGTTACTTTGAGGTGCTAGAGTTTGTCCATATGAACAATTTTCCGAATGGAAGGAATTACAACATTATCTTGAATTTATTGTCTTGAACAATGTCAGGAATACCATCCTAAACAATACCAACAACACCTGTGGAGATATAATCCTCTTCAAGAATAATGTCAGTAACTAAATTTCCCCCCTCAAACTCAGCATCCTCAAATAGGTGTGCATTTCCTAATTCGTAAACTAACTTAATAGTGGGATTATATAAAATCATACGAAATAATATCAACTTTTAAACTATTCAACAAAACTAGAAAATCATTAGCATTATGTCCTATTTCTTTATTAGGCTTATAAAGCGTTACCTTAGTTGGACATCTCCAAACATGCAAGTGATTCATTTGTTGAAATATTATTAATGATATATGTTGCAGTAAAAAATAACTGAAATTCTAAAGTGTTAATTCTTTTATTACAACACATATACTTAAATGCATGAATTCTATAGATGAATCAAAATTTCCAAATATGAAGATTATAATGAACTTTTAAACAACCAGAATAAACTAATTTTGAATTATGAGACAACCAAATTTTTCATTCAGTTTTGAACAATAATAACCGAATTTGTTCAAAATAGAGATGGAAATCCAAATTCCGTTAAAACGGTACATAACGGTCTCATAAAATTCAAATACAATCTAGCCTTTAAAAGAAATAATCTAAATTTAATTTGCTTCTACTTGAACTATCTTGCCATTGCCCATATCGATGTATCTTTCACCATCATTTGGCTCTTGGCATCTTAGGCAATCCTGTATAGACACAATGATGTGAATGGTTATACCAGGATCTTTCCATCACGTGTCTATAAGTACCAAACTTTGCGGGAAAAGAAATTACCTTAGAATTAAACGAAATTAAAGAAACATGCCCTTTTTAGCACGCCAAGCGTGATAATTTGTGCCGTTCTTCTTTACATGCCCTTCAACTCCATAGAAGAAATGTCACGACCCGCTTCCCTAAAATGGAGGCGAGACGTGAAAAGGTCCGCTCGAGAGTGGAGCTGTGAAGCCCCAAACCCGATAAGCGTCAAAAATACATAAGCAGGTCCCTGTAACCACAACGGAATAATAATAATAACACAAGGAGAGACTGAAATAAAATCTCACATCTCATGAATTGTCCAACAAGAAAATAAGTCCAGCATCCAGAAAAGCCACCAGGCTAAAGGAAAAGAGGCTAAGGCCCAGAACAAGGCCAACAAAAGCAACAACGACGAAACAAGGTATGGGTGCTACGCACCGATAACAAAACAACTGTCTAAACAAAAGCGAAACGCTACGAAGACACTAGGACTGGTCCCCAGTGTCCACGTACACCCCGCCAAACACGGGCTCGGGCTCGGCGACAGCAAACACCTCGTCCTCAACAAGGTACTCAGGCTCGGGATCTAACATGTGTCACCCAAAAGAGTAAAGGGGCACATGTCAGCAAGTCTAAAAGACTTGGGCAAGGAAACTGAAAGTAAGGCAACTAGCAACCTAGCAGTTATAGTATGCATGACATGGCAGTTATAACATGAGTGCACAAATGGCAAGACAATTTTGTACAAGGGAACAATTATCGGGACAAGACAAGAGTAGCCAAGCTACTATCAATCTCAATCAATTCACTATTCACGTTGTTTTGTAGATGTTTACGCCTTACAGCTGGATGGTTTCCCATTCGCTGAGTGGCCGCTTAACAACTACCCCAAACCCAGAGTTTACGCCTTACAACTGCAGTTGCTGATCAGGCAGACTCCCAGTTGAATGGTCGCTTAACTCTTACCCCCAATACCCACACGTAATGGAGCCAGGGTCCCCGCACAATGAGCTCAGCTAGTGAGCCTGGGGTTGCCCGCACATGAGCTCGCATTCTTAGTTCACAATTCAATACATCGAGCGTTGGGGTTAGCAACTCATTATGCTCGCTTCTGGTCACGAGCCAGGAAACACAAGCATTTGTAGCAAGCTACGCAATCACAGAAACACTTAAAGAATGCAATGACATGACAATTAATTTGCGTACCGTTAATGGAAAGTAAACATGACATGGAAATTGTGCAACATGCTAAATGTCGGAACTAGCTTCGTTGTCAAGCTAGTTCCCCAATTTGCGCCTAGGCGAGTATCATTTCGTCGCCTAGTCTCTTTTACGCCTACAACAAGCAAATGTCCTAAAACATGGCCTAAACCCTAAGTGGCAAGTTTCACTTGCCTAGCACCGGGGATGACGACCACTTCGTCACACGGATGCCAATCTACGGGGAAATCGCTGTTATGGGGGAACAATCATCAAACAACATGAAATTATATTAGGGTTTCATAAAAATATAAATAGGTTATGAAAACAACGGTAGATCGATTTCTTACCGAGAGGAGGCGGAAGAAACACTCCGGGGAACCCTAGGTTCAGATCTGGAGAAGATTGGAGAAGTTTGGGGAAACTAGGGTTTTGGGGAATTTGGGGATTTTGATGGATTTGGTGAGATTTTGGGGAAGATGAGAGGTAGATAGAGTGGATGGATGGTTTGGATGATGGATTTAGGGCTTGGAATGAAGAAATGAAGCTTGGAGGAAGATGGGGGCTCAAAGGGGAAGATTTTAGGGTTTTGGGTCGTGTTGGGGAAGAAGAAATCGTTTGGGTTGGGTATAAATAGGTTAGGCTGGCGGCTGCCCAGAAATTAGGGTTTCAACACTGGTTAGTCGGTCAAAGAGCAACCACTGACCGACTAGTTTGGCAACTAGTCGATCGGTCGACCAACGCAGACCGACTAAGTGCAAACAGTATCTCCTGAACGAAAATAGGATTTTAGAGTTAGTCGGTCCATGAACAATTACTGACCCACTAGTTTAGCATCTAGTCGGTCGATGAACGTTCTTAGACCGACTAAGAGTGAACAGTAACTCGGCTGTACAGGAGAACTAGGAATCAGTCGGTCTGAGTACAAAACTTAACTGACTAGTTTGACAACTAGTCGGTCGAAAGATGAACTTAGACCGACTAAACAGATACAGTAACTTAGGTAAAATTAATCCAAGAAACTAGTCGGTTTGAGTAGAGTTTCCGACCGACTAGATCTCAATCTAGTCGGTTGGTTCCCCTTCTTGAACCAACTAACGAGCACGAAAAGTGTCGATTCGAAGCGCGAAGCTTCGGGAAGATTTCTATGGCTTCTAGGATCGATTTATACATTAAGATATGAGCGATTTGAAGCTCGTCACGAAGGACTTACTCCGAAATCGACGATCGAAGGAAGAAGATAGAAAAATCACGACGAAACGATCGAAAGTGAAAGCTATGGCGACGAAAACCACACATCCAAGGAGAAAATCCACCAAGCATATATTATAATATCAATAATCCAATTACACGAAAACCAGTCGTTACAAGAAACAACCATTATCTTCTGAACTTTTCAGTTCCCTATGTTGTTTCTTTTGAGAAGCTGTATCTACAGCTTCAGTATCCTTCTTCCTTTTGTTGAAGGTGGAAGTCAGGTGAGTGCTTTCTGTCATCTCTTGCTTAAGCCTTTCCTCTTCCTTAACACAGTATGAGATGAGCTCATCCAAAGACCAAGTCTCATCCTTCAGATTGTAGCTCATCTTAAACTGGTTAAACTGTGATGGAAGAGATATCAAAACAAAATGCACTAGCAGAGCCTCAGAGTGGTCTAGCTCAAGTGCTTTCAACCTTGAAGCAATATTAGACATCTTCAATATGTGCTCTCTGATGTTTCCTTTACCTTCATATTTCATTGAAGTTAGGTTTGTCAAGAGTGTACTAATCTCACTCTTTTCATTCTTGACAAACTTCTTTTCAAGCTCAATGAGGAACCATTTAGTTGTGGAAATTTTCTCTGAAGTAGAGCCCCTGAGATATTCTGGAATGGCATTCTTCACAAGCATTAGGCACATGCGATTTGATCTCTTCCACTCTTTCATCTCTCTCTTTTCATCAAAGGTACTCTCATTAGTGAATAGTGTAGGACAATGAGTCCTTAATGCCAGATCAAGATCCATGACTCCGAGGATTATCAAAAGATTCTCCTTCCATGCCTTGAAGTTAGTGCCATTAAGTACTGGAATAGATTTGAGGTGGCAGAAAAATCTCAGGAATAATAGCTAAAAAAGAGAATAAGAAAACAAGTGTAACATGTACGTATGAGTATTAAACAAAACACCACCAAATTCAAATTAATGCTATATTCCCATATCAAGACATCCCCCACTAGCCCAATATTTATCTTTGGATAATCTATTGACTAGTCATTGACATCTTGTTGTAGCAATCAGACAATGAAAATAATAACATGCCAAAAACAAAACTTCCTTTGGGCCGAATTAAATTTGCATGCATTGAACTCACTAATCATCGACTTGTCTATTGCCACATGTGCGCATAAAATGATATAGAACGGTAATCTTCCTTTGAGCCGATTTAACATTCTTACGAAAT
Organism: Scilla litardierei; assembly: GCA_030789695.1. Lineage (NCBI taxonomy): Eukaryota > Viridiplantae > Streptophyta > Magnoliopsida > Asparagales > Asparagaceae > Scilla > Scilla litardierei. Next base: position 75,911,757 of record CM061139.1, read on the forward strand.
CATGGGCACATAAAATTCTTTTTATATTTATGAAATGAAATAATGCAAAACACATAGCCCACTTTGGCGAGATGATGATTGCACGAAGTCATTTCAAAAATACATACCTTTGCAAAAATTTGAATCGATATCGCATTTTAACACATGAATTTATACTTTAAGTGGAGATATTCAAGTCCACTTTTATTCAAAATCAAATTTAAGGCAACCACAATTTTCATACAAAAGTATGTAATCAACTTGTTACATTTCAAGACTAAAACTATTCTTCACAAGTGTTACAAGGTGGAACTCGCGTACAATGAATTTGTATTATGGGGAACCAAGGGCACGGTGGTTATATGGAAATGAGGGGTTAGGTAGGCTGTTTTACAAGTGATTAGTGAGGTGAAGAAGTCGGGTCCGTCGCCGGTGATGCCCACGGGGTCGAATCTCGCTGGAAGTAGCTAGGGAAGGTTGGATGGCAGGGGGCTGAAGCTGACTCCGGTCCAGGGGCGAGCTCTCCTGCAGCACGAGCAACTCGTCAGAAGGGCTGGGTTGGGGTTCAACCCTTAGCCCCTCCGATGCCTAAGTCAGTGATAGGGCTCAAAAAGGGGGGCTAGACACGCCGGTCGGACTCTCTGTGTATCCGCCGCCCGTGACGAGCTTTAGGTGGGAGAGCAAAGATATGGAAGACCTTAGCTCTCGTGTGTGAATAACAGAATAATGGGGGAATTCTCTAACCCCCTTTCCGTAAGAGGAATGGGGGTATTTATACCTGATGGGTGATGACTAGGCGTGCTGAGCTGGCGCGTGTGACGGCGGAAACTTTGGGATATGGGCCTCGGGGACTGGAGATCCTGATCCGCTTTTGTCAGGCGGCGCAACGGCCAAAGGGCGCTTTTGTCGGGGTGTCAGGGCCGAAAGCATCAGCTGTCAGGCGGTTCAGCCGCCAGGGGGTGCTTTGTCAGACGGTCGGGTGACGTATGTGTCGGTCGTGTCCTTATCCTTGGCCGTTTGTCGCTAGCGACGAGCTAAAGGCCGGGCGGTGTCACCCTAGGCGTCGTGGTTCGCGGGAGTCGGGCGGGCCGTCCTGATTGGCCTTGGGGCACGGCCCGCTGGTGCGGAGGGATACGTCCATGCCGGTCAGCAGGCCTGGTCTAGCGGCCCCAGCGTCACCAAGCGCGCTACCTCGGCGGGTCGGGCGGCTGCGGTCGTTCGCCCCGGCCGACTGCGGTCGTTCGCCTCGGCCGGCTGCGGCTGTCCGCCTCGACCGGTTCGGGGAACGCTGCCAGGCGCGCCTGTCTCCATGATGCCCCGGATTTTCGGGGCGGTGGCCCCTTTGTGACAGGGCGAGTTAGTGGGATTTGTTAGCGGATCCGGGCGGGAGCAGGGCTCCCACGATCTTTAGGTCGTAACAATTGCCCCCGGCCTTCGAGTTTGAGGCGGCAGCCCGGCTCAGCTTGGAGGACGAACCATCTTCAACACTCCGGACCGTCGATATGGGTCTTGGGACCCACCGGGTAGTGATTATTGCGGCTTCGGAACTCCCGCCTTGGTGGTCATTATTACGATTTGAAAAGGGGGGGCAGAGGAAGGCGAAGCGTCTCCGCGACTGAGTTTGCGACACGTGGATGAAATGACCTTTACGCCAGTCGAGGCGTCAGGGGCGTCCCGATGGGCTCCGCGTGGCGAAAGTTTGACGGCCAAGATGGCCCGAGTGCCACCCTTTTCGCTAAAAGGGACTGGGAGGCGGTCGGCGGGAGTTTTTGTCTTTCTCCGATTCTTCTCCGGCATTCAATATCTCTGTTTGGAGCTTGCAGGCTAATTTGTCACCTCCGTCGCCGGCTATCTCCTTCCGATCGCCTTCCGGGTTCAGAGGATCAACAGGTAACCACAGTTAATCTCCTTCCTTTCCGATCAATGGCTTCTCGTTTCGAGATTGGAGGAAGTAGCCGGGTGGTGGGAGAGGAGTCGGCGGGTGAGGGGGCGTCGCAGTCGGGGGTGCGGTGGCCCAGGGAGAGACGGTCATGGCGATCCGTTGTACCGAGAGACATTGAGTCCATCCGACGTAGGTTGGATAGGATTAATATCAGGGAGATTCGCGTGCGGTATGTGCGACAACCCTATGAGGTGCGGGTTCCCGGGTTGGAGGAAGCGGTGAGCTCACCGGGGGATAACGAGGTCGAGGTCTATGTCCGGTCCTTCGAGTTGGGGCTCCGCTTTCCGATCCACCCGTGCTTGTTTCATTTGTTGAATTTCCTGGAGCTGCCGATATTTGCCTTGGCGCCCCGCTCCTGGGGCTTGTTAGTGGGGTTTGTCGTCTTGTGTCTTGCTTGCTCCTTGAGTCCCTCCCTGGCGTTGTTCCAGCATTTCTTCGTGATTCGGAAGTGGGGGGTGTATCATCGCGTTTGCGCCAGGAGAGGGCGAGAACTCATCCTCGAGGTGCCCGACGATGTCGGCGATTGGATGAGGGAGTTCGTCTTCGTAACAGTGCCAAGCGACGTGGCATTGATGTCGAATTGGGGGGCGCGGAATCCCTTCGTAAACGAAGGGGTGGAGCTGACCGGGGAGGATATTGCCAAAGCTCAGATTTTGAGGGAGCTGCCCGAGGCGTGCCGTCATTGGGCGAGTCTAACGCTGAGCAGTCGGCTCGCCCAGGACTTTTGGACCCTATGTATCTTAGAAGTTTTGCAAACTTTGGGCTAGGCGCGCCCTGATTGCCTCTCTTTTCCTTTTGCATGTGAAGAAGCGATGAGGGAGCCGGCGGAGGAGTCAGGTTCGGCCGGGGCCCCGATATCGGAGGATGTTGATTCCCGCGGGAAGGGCAAGGGGGTGGCCAGTGAGGCATGATCCCGGGGACGTGGGGGCGGGGCACCCGGAGGGGAGAGGATCCACCCGGGTCGAGGGGCAGCCGGGCCAGGTGTCCCCGCCGGTGGGCCCGCAAGGGATCTCCAGGGGGACGCGCCCAAGCGGGGGGCCAGACCCTCCTTCCCTCCAGGGGCATCCGCGGCAGTCGCGCCTCGCCGAGGGCCTGTGGTTCAAAAGTGGCCCTACGGGATCCCTTTGTGGGAGATGGGGGCGTCGTCGAGTCCCGCTTGCGAGGGCGCCCTTATTCGTTTTAAGAGGACCCGAGAAGAGGTCGAGGCGTACCCAGAGGATCGTCTCCACAAGTTTCCTTTCCGAGTCGGCGGCAGCGAGTCGGTGTTCGAGGACGCGGGAGTGGCGGCGCGTCTCGCGGAGTATTGCGTGTTACCGCGCGATCGGGAGTCTTTGACTCGTGTGGGAGCGGAACGGTTGGGTGGCTCGGCTATATGGCACGTCGTGTGGGTAAGCTGGCTTTCTCTCTTCGCCCATAAGCTATCCGTATTCGTGTTTCGCTGATTCGAGAGTTATGTAGATGATCGCGAACGTGTTAGCCCTGCGGGGCCGTACCTCCGCAGTCGCCACCAAGGCGTCTCTGGACGCAGCGAAGGCGAACCTGGGCGAGGTCACGGCGAAGCTGAGGGACACGGAGGCGGAGCTGGAGAGGGTTAGGGCGGCCTACGGAGTGGAGAAGGGGCGGGCTACGTATTTCGATTCGTCCAAAGCGAAGGTCGAGAAGCAGCTCCAAGAAGTAACGCGAGAGAGGGATGATATCCGGGTGAAGCATACCTCGGAAATTGTTAGCAAGGAGTCGGTGATCGGGTTGCAGAGGCGGCGAATTGAGGACCTAAAGGTCGCTCTGGAGGCCGAGAAGAGGGATAGAGGTCTAGCGGTGCGGCGACTGGAGGACAAGCGAGATGATGAGAGCAAAGTGATCGAAGCCGCTATCCGCCGTTATCATGATGAGCATGTTGTGCCGATGCTGGAAGATGCTAAGGAGGTTGCGGTTCGGCAAGTGGTGAAGGATATGCGAGATCGGTCGGATGAAAGGCGGCGCCGCTAGAATCGTGGGTATGTGGAGGACGGTATCGTCTTGTAAGAGGGTTATGAACAATGTGCTGTTGTAATGTGTGGAAAGAACAGTGTATGGCGTGATTTCTGGTTAAATACATTGTTATGGTCTTGTGTCGAACTGTATTCCCACTTGGTTTGCTCGTAGAATGTCTGCTCTGTGAGGGACGTGAATGCCCCCAACTGCGCTCTGCCAAAATCTTCGGGAGAGGGGAGTTGAGAGGAGTCGTGTTTTGTGGTGGTCGTGACACTCCGAAGCCCAGTACGGTGCCCGGAGGTGCCATGGCGGGTCGGACTTGTCTGGTTCATACAGAAGTATGCCAAGGGTTGGGACCGCGAATCCGACAGGGTGTGGGGCGGGTGCTTGATCAGGCTGAACCGACGGAGATCGGACCCTTATTGGTGCGAGGGAGGCGTTCGTGTTTTGGCCGTACTGCCGGAGCTCGGAATCAGTCATGGACCGCGTTCCACCGTCTTGTATGGCCGCCCTGGGGGGGCCGGACTTAACTTGGGATCGAGCCTCGCCTCCGTGTTGTGACCGGACTTAATCATGGACCGAGAGCCGCCTCCATGCGTTGGCCGCCCTGACGGGGTCCGGATTCAACCGTGTATGGGGCGGCGCGTGGAGTGATTTTCAAATAGGGGTAATCATTTCACCGGGATTTGGGCGGGAATTTTAGGCGGTCGCATGACTTATCACGTAAGCCTGGCGAGTCGACGGCGGGCGGGAATCGAAGCGGGCCGACCACTGAAGTGCTGACGCGTGGCGGAAATGACGGTTTGTTGACAGTACGTGAAGCGTCAGAGCACGTGGGTGGTGGAGAGGGCACGGATTGGTGACGCGTGTCATGGGCTCGACGGTCGCGATGCCTGGCGCAGACGCTTTAAAGGAATCGTAATGGGGGGTGAGCAAATTAAGCTGATTGTTTGGCGATAAAATTTTTCGACAAGCAGGTAGGGCTCGTAGGAGGTTTCAGTGATCTTGCCAGAGTCGACCTCGTGGGGGCGGTCAGCGGAGTAGCGCAAGCGGCCAAGTCGTCGGCAACCGTTAGGTACGACACCCTTTTTAGAAATGTCTTCCTCGATGTCTACGTCTCGGGGTCAGGGATCGGGGGGGTTGGCGAAGGAAGCTTCGCTGCGGAGACAGGAAGGGTGCCCCTCGAGATTGCGGGCGTGAAGTCGGAGCTGAAGAAATCAGTTGCGGAGATCTTCACGATGTACGTCCGGCCGCCGTATTCGGTACGTGAACCTGAACCGCAAGAAAGGGTGTGTTTTGCGGGTGACCGGGAGGTGGGAGTGTACGTATCTTCGTTTGAGCAAGGTTTGCGCTTCCCCCCCATCCGTTCTTGCTGGAAGTGTTGAACTTCCTAGAGCTGCCCCTCTATCGCCTGATGCCCAATGCCATCAGTGCCATTGTGGGGTTCTTAGTGATGTGCTTGAGCAACCAGGTTCGCCCATCTCTGTCCTTATTTCGGCACTTCTTCTCGGTCAAGAGGTTGGGGTCGGGCTACTATCTGTCCGCGAAGAGGACTCATCCGCTCATCAGGGGGTTGCCTAGCAAAATTAAGTTTTGGCGCCAGCAGTATGTGTTTGTGGAGGTGCCGGAGGAGGTGTTGATAAGGTCTGACTGGGCGGAGCTGAATCCCGAGGCGAGTGAGGCGGTGAAATTGGGGGACGAGGAGAAGGAGGTGGCCCAGATTTTAATGGCCATACCAGCAGAGGGCCGAGATTATCGGACGCTCTCTCGGGCGGAGATGATAACGGCGTATACATGGCCTGAAGGTACAAAAGATATGGGTGTTCATGCGCCTGATATGCTTACGCTGAAATTTCTCTCTGTGGCAGGTGGCACAATGAGTCTGTCCCTCGAGGAAATGATGCGGCGGGCCTCAGAGCAGGCGAGGCGATCATCGGCGAGAATGGGCCCCAAGAGGTCGCGAGCGGAAGGAGGGGCAGGGAGCTCGACTGGGGTGCCAATGTCAGCGAAGAAGAGGAAGGGGCCGGCGACGGCATCTGAGTCTGAGGTGCCGAGGGGGACCGGAGCGGCGGGCGGCGGAGCCGGAGAGGGGATGTCGGACCCTGTCATCGCCTTGGAGGGCGGGGACGAAGGGTCGATAGGGGACGGGGGGGAAATGCCCCGAACGGTGCCGTCCAGCCCCCAGGCACCTACAGGGGAGAGGGGGTGACGGCTAGCGGTGAACCGGTGAGGGCCGAAGGGTCGAGCGGCCCGACCGGGTCCGGAGGATGGGACCCTTGGCCTTACGGTTGTCCCCCGTTCGGTATCGAAAGGGCCGCCGACCCCCGCTGTGAGGCCGCCTTGGTGAAGTTTAAGGCCAGGAGGAGCGATATCGAGGGCTACCCCGACCTGACGCTTCATCGGGCTCCGTACAAGGTTGCGAGCGATGAATCTGTGTTTGAGGATGGAGGTGTGGCGGCGAGGCTGGCGGAGAACATTTTCCTGCCACGCGATAAGGTGGCGCTGGAAGCGGTGGGGCCGGAGGGTCTGTGCGACACCGCGGTGATGCACGGCGTCCAGGTATGTTCTGTAAGGTGGGTGACGTTTTTTAATTGGTTTTATGGAGCATCCTAAATGGGTTCGCTTTGCTTTCTGTCTTTATTCAGATTATCAACCTGATGCTTGGGATGATGAGGCACGTGCCCGCTATCCACAAGGCAGAGGGCGCCGTAGCTAAGGCGGTCGTCGAGCTCGCTGCTTTTCGCAAGAGGGCTAGCGAGGACCTCGCCAAGGAGAGGGAGAGGGGCGACCGCGGCGTGGCGGAGGTAGAGCGCCTCACGAAGGTTGTGTCCGACCAGGAGCAGAGGGCGGCCGAGGTCGGAGAGAGAGTGAAGGTACTGGAGGAGGCACTTCGGAGGGAGGAGGCTCAGGCGGAGGATCTGGCGGGGCGTGCCAAGGCCGCCGAGGAGGAGTTGGCCCGTAGGGTTGAGGAATTTCGGACGTACCAGGAGAGTACCGTCGTCCGCGCCCTCGCAAAGTCAATGTCCGAGGGCCTGGAGAAGGGCCAGGAGGAGGGATGGGAAGCATGTTTGGCTCGGGTGAAGGAGAAGCTGGCGGGCCTGGTCCCGCCGGTAGAGATCGACCTCGACGGGCTCGCCGCATGCAGTGAGGAGGAGGAGGAGGATGGAGACGGAGGGGAAGGTGACGAGCCGGAGGCCGGCGGGGCAGTGGGAGATTTCCTTGAGGGAGAGGGCGTCGTGACTGGCGAGAGCGCCAAGTAGTTTTGTGTAGGCTCCCCCACCCCCCTTTCCCTCTCTCTTTTTTATAAAAAACGAAAGAAAGTGACGATTCGTGGGGTCGGTACCTGTATTTTTCTGTGATTTCCTGCCTGTGTGTGCATAAATTCTCTTTTTAGAGTTACGCCTTGGTGCGGCTATTTAGATCCTGGCGGGGGGGAACCGTGGTAGCTCCCTCTATTACTCGTAGCGCGTTCGATAGATTTTACGCCCCCCCCCCCCCCCCCCTTCGAGGGTTGGTCGGGTTCCGGTGTAACCGAGCTATAACTAGTGGGCATACGAGATTAGTCTTCGGTCTTTCCCTCGGCTATTATTGATAGTTTAATTAAACAGGGTTGCCACGTAGGCGTAGTATTGAATCGGCCCATGGGCGTAACATTGTATTGGCCCGTAGGCGTTACCGAGTGTCGCTCTAGGTAGGTTGAGGTTCCCATCGCAGTTGACCCGCCTTTCTCTGGTGTTGTGCCCCTGATATGCGGTGTGGAGTGGATTTAGCGGGTTCCCCCTCGGCGGAGGGGTGGGTGGTCGCGTCGGAGCCAGGCAGTGGCTTTGGCCGTCGATCCCAGAATTGGGGGGAGAGGGAGTCCTTGGTGGTTGTTCTATCCCAAGGGGCCCCGTTGATCGCCCCGTCTGGAGTCTCTGCGTGGTAGGCGCGAAGGGACGTGGGCCGCCGCCACCCTGTGCGGCCTCCTGGCCTAAGCGGCCCGGGGAAGGCCGATGAGTGGAAGGGGGTGCTGCGGGTGTAAGTGGAATAGCCAGTTGAGTCGGGCCGGCGCTCGGGGACACGTTCCCCTCGGTTGGGGCGACGCGGGCGGCTGCCGGGGTGCCCGGCGAGGTGATTTGGCAGGTCTGTCCCCTCCATCGGGTTGTCTGCCAGCCGCGCCTGCGTATGAAGGGCATCCGTGGAGAGGTCTGGTATGTCAGTGGAGCCCCAGTTCCCCTGCCGTAAGTTGTCTAACGGAAGGAGGGGAGCAGCAGGATGAGCAACCGTCGTGTAAGGGGAATATCCTGTTGGGGGATCGTTTATTTTGGGGGTCGGCGAAGCTCGCCTTTTCCGCGTATTTTGAGGGAGAGAAGGTGTCAAAACAACTAGTCTTTCTGCACATCCTTCCCATTGCCTTTCTTCCCCTCCTTAAGGAAATAAGGGGGGATTTATAATGGTGAATGTCTGCCCTTATTCACTCTTTATTGAGAGTCGGGGCAGTCTGGGAATTTCGTTCTTAGGGGGGCGTTCCCGATAGGTGACGGGTGATGCGACCCCTCAGGCATGCATGACACTTGTCAGGGGTGTTGGTCCCGAGTGTCCTTTTTAGGTGGACAGGTCAATTCGGGTGTCGGCTTTATGGGGGTCAGGCGTTACTCCTCAGGGATGGCTCTGCGTTGGAGTTGCCTTGATTCGCGGTCCATGAGTAGCTTCCCGAGGTTTGAGGAGAGGGGTGATAGGCCCTTTCGAGGGAGGGAGGGTGTCGGTCCGTCGGGTACCCTGCCTAAGGCGCTCCGGTTAGGGTGGCCAAGCTCAGTGAACTTGCCCCAGAGGTCTTCCTGGGGGGAGCGAGTACGCAGCTCGGCCCGTGCCCCTCTCCGGTTTGGGTGGCGAGGATTAGTCCTGCCCCGGAGTCTTTGAGAGGGGGGTATGGGGCCGTCGCCTCCCCGCAGCCTCTATAGTCGGACGGGCATTGGGCCGTCGCCTACCCCGCATATGGCGCTCCGGTTTGGGTGGCCAAGCTCAGTGAACTTGCCCCGGAGGTCTTCCTGGGGGGAGCGAGTACGCAGCTCGGCCCGTGCCCCTCTCCGGTTTGGGTGGCGAGGACTAGTCCTGCCCCGGAGTCTTTGAGAGGGGGGGTATGGGGCCGTCGCCTCCCCGCAGCCTCTATAGTCGGACGGGTATTGGGCCGTCGCCTACCCCGCATATGGCGCTCCGGTTTGGGTGGCCAAGCTCAGTGAACTTGCCCCGGAGGTCTTCCTGGGGGGGAGCGACTACGCAGCTCGGCCCGTGCCCCTCTCCGGTTTGGGTGGCGAGGACTAGTCCTGCCCCGGAGTCTTTGAGAGGGGGGGTATGGGGCCGTCGCCTCCCCGCAGCCTCTATAGTCGGACGGGTATTGGGCCGTCGCCTACCCCGCATATGGCGCTCCGGTTTGGGTGGCCAAGCTCAGTGAACTTGCCCCGGAGGTCTTCCTGGGGGGAGCGAGTACGCAGCTCGGCCCGTGCCCCTCTCCGGTTTGGGTGGCGAGGACTAGTCCTGCCCCGGAGTCTTTGAGAGGGGGGGTATGGGGCCGTCGCCTCCCCGCAGCCTCTATAGTCGGACGGGTATTGGGCCGTCGCCTACCCCGCATATGGCGCTCCGGTTTGGGTGGCCAAGCTCAGTGAACTTGCCCCGGAGGTCTTCCTGGGGGGGAGCGAGTACGCAGCTCGGCCCGTGCCCCTCTCCGGTTTGGGTGGCGAGGACTAGTCCTGCCCCGGAGTCTTTGAGAGGGGGGGTATGGGGCCGTCGCCTCCCCGCAGCCTCTATAGTCGGACGGGTATTGGGCCGTCGCCTACCCCGCATATGGCGCTCCGGTTTGGGTGGCCAAGCTCAGTGAACTTGCCCCGGAGGTCTTCCTGGGGGGGAGCGAGTACGCAGCTCGGCCCGTGCCCCTCTCCGGTTTGGGTGGCGAGGACTAGTCCTGCCCCGGAGTCTTTGAGAGGGGGGGTATGGGGCCGTCGCCTCCCCGCAGCCTCTATAGTCGGACGGGTATTGGGCCGTCGCCTACCCCGCATATGGCGCTCCGGTTTGGGTGGCCAAGCTCAGTGAACTTGCCCCGGAGGTCTTCCTGGGGGGAGCGAGTACGCAGCTCGGCCCGTGCCCCTCTCCGGTTTGGGTGGCGAGGACTAGTCCTGCCCCGGAGTCTTTGAGAGGGGGGGTATGGGGCCGTCGCCTCCCCGCAGCCTCTATAGTCGGACGGGTATTGGGCCGTCGCCTACCCCGCATATGGCGCTCCGGTTTGGGTGGCCAAGCTCAGTGAACTTGCCCCGGAGGTCTTCCTGGGGGGAGCGAGTACGCAGCTCGGCCCGTGCCCCTCTCCGGTTTGGGTGGCGAGGACTAGTCCTGCCCCGGAGTCTTTGAGAGGGGGGGTATGGGGCCGTCGCCTCCCCGCAGCCTCTATAGTCGGACGGGTATTGGGCCGTCACCTACCCCGCATATGGCGCTCCGGTTTGGGTGGCCAAGCTCAGTGAACTTGCCCCGGAGGTCTTCCTGGGGGGAGCGAGTACGCAGCTCGGCCCGTGCCCCTCTCCGGTTTGGGTGGCGAGGACTAGTCCTGCCCCGGAGTCTTTGAGAGAGTTGAACTGAAATTGTCATGCAGAAAAGGCGAAATTCGAAAAAATAAGAAAGGAACAAGGTACTTCGTTCAGGACTTACAGTTCCCGGCTATGCCACGACCAGCGCACCGCGCCCCTTGGAGTGACTAGCACGTCCTTCTCAGAATTGTGGTGGTGTTGGGCGCGTGGTCGACCCTGTTTCCCTCGGCAGTGGCATCGGCTGGAGCTAACTCAGGCTGGTGGGGGGTCATAACTCCGCCTCGGGGAGTCGATCTTCAGGTTCACCTCTGGTCCTTTGTCCTTGGTCGACCCTACGTAGCAGCTCCTAGACAGCTTCTGGCTTCCCCGTACGATCCCCACCCCTCAGGGGGTCTGGAACTTGACCATCTGATGGAGGAGGCTGGGGAGCGCTCCAATGGCCGACATGTAAGGTCGTCCTATGATCCCATTGTACGCCGACATAATGTCGACCACAACGAACAGCGTCATTCGAGTGACGACCCATGGCTCTTCTCCGAGGGTTATCGGTAGGGTGATCACTCCCATGATGGGGGTCGAGTGACCGGTGAAACCGACGAGGGGTCCAGTGCAGGGTCTCAGGTCCGTCGGCCTTAACCCCATCTTCTCGATTGTGGACATGAACAGGATGTCGCAAGAGCTCCCGGTGTCGATTAGGAGGCGGCTGACGATGGCCGTCCCAATCTGTGCCTCGATGACGATGGCGTCGTCGTGGGGCTGCTCGATCCCCTCTAGATCCTCGTCGCTGAAAGTAATGGGAGGGTAGGCCATCCTTCTCCCTCTCTGGTCCCCTCCAAGACCCGCCTTCATTACTTGTCTCGCATACGCCTTTTTGCTTGACGATGATGCCCCTCCTGAAGATGGCCCGCCGCATATCTTGTTTATGCGCATGACGGGTTTCGGGGGGTGAAGCTCTTCCCGCTCGTCGTTTGCCGGAGGGTCTGCCCTCCGGGCCCTTCGGTGGTTCCCGTCTTCCCGGTCCGGTCTCCGGCCTCCGACGAAGTCCCCCAGGTGGCCCGCCTGGATCAGCCGCTCAATTTCCCTTTTGAGGGTGAAGCAGTTGTCGGTGTCGTGGCCGTGGTCCCGGTGGTGTCGGCAGTACTTCTTAAAATCTCTCCGGGCGGGGTCCGACTTCATTTCCCGGGGCGGCTCCGGTAGCAGTCCGGCCCGTGTAGCCGCGGCCATCACCTCAATCAAGGAGGCATTGAGTTGCGTGTAATGTGCCCGTAGGGGGCCTTCTTGTCTCGGGACGACCCGAGGGAGCCCTTGGGCCGGAGCGAAATCGCACGCCGGGCCAGGTCGATCTTGCGGGCGAGGCCCTAGCGGTTCCCTCCTTGGTCGGGCCAGGTGGTCGCGGCCACGGTGTCCCTCTTCCTGCCTCGGCCGTGGGTGTGACCGGGGTTCGCCTTGGGGGGGTTTCGCCGGGGGGAATAAGGCCTTGGCGCCGAGAGTCTCCTCCGCCAACGCGTGTCTCTCCGCCATAGCAACTAATGCCTCATAGTCGGTTGGCGGATCCCGGAGCAGGGATTTGTGGAGGCTCCGAGTCCGCAACCCCGACTTGAAGGCCAGCATAAGCACCTCATCGCCACACCTCACCACCGCCCGTCTCTCCTCCTGAAAGCGGCGGAGGTACCTGCCCGTTGTCTCTCCCTCCCCTTGGACTATCGTGCTGAGATAGTCTAAGGGCTTCTTTTTCGTCCGCCCGGCCCGGAACTCTTGGCAGAACTTATGGGACAGTTCGGCAAAGCTCCCCACGGACCTCGCGGGCAAACCAAAGTACCAGTCCAACGCGGTGTCCCTCAGGCTTTGGGAGAAATGTCGGCATAGGAACGCCTCATCCACGTCCTGGGCTTCCATCGCCCCCCGGTATTGTTGCACGTGCGTGAGGGGGTCCCCTCTCCCGTTGTATGTGGCCAAGTGAGGAGGTTTGAACCTTATGTGCCTTGGGGCGGCCGTGATCCACCGTACGAGCGGCGTGGCCTCCTCCGGATAGGTAGGTCGATCCGGGGCCTCCCCCCTCCGCCATTCGGGGGTCCGGCTCCGATCGCGCCACGGCCGACCGCGGTCCCCCGCCCCCGGGGAGTAGCCCGACGGTCGTCTGACGGGGCTCCTCTCCTAGGCCGAGGACTCGACGGGTTGTGGGCTACGGCTCTCCCAGCGCCAGCACCTCCCGGCTAACTCTCCTCGGGCCTCCATCCGTTCCTGATTCTCGCGGAGGAGCCTTTCGCGCTCGGCGGTGAGGAAGCGTAGCTGTCGACAAACGGCTTCCTCGTGCAGGGTATCGGAGGGGCGGTGCTGGTGATGGGGGCCGCTTCCTCCAGGGGGAGACCTGTTCAGCAACGGGTCCCGTCCTCCCCCGGGCCACCGGCCCGTCGCCGTCTCTTCAAAGACCTCTTGGTTACTTCTGTTTTCTCTCCTCAGCCTCTCGCGTTCCGCGACAATGAAGCGGAGTTGGCGGCGGGCGGCCTCCTCTTCCTGGAAGGCCCTCCGGGCGGTCTCGGCCGCCTCGTCCACACGCCTTTGCGCCGCGGCCGCCTCCCCTAGGCGCTTCCACCGCTGCGCAACTTCCAACTCCTCTTCCAGGAGCCTCTGCTGGGCCGCAATCTCCTCAGCGAGCCCCCCGTTTTCTCCCTCCTCCTCGAACTGAAGGCGGAGGTTCCGCCTCACGTTCTGGGGCTCCAAGGGGCCGGGCGGTGGCCCCGTTCCGGTTGTCTGGTAGCCTCCCCGGCCTGAGTAATGGCCTCGAAGCTTTTCAGGACGACGCGGGATGAAGTAGGTTCAGTTTCGGTGCGCACGCCCGGAAGGGCGTCGGACGCCGGGGTGATTTGTAGAGAGAGCGGCTCCTGATCCACGGGATCCTTGCCGTGTTCAGGGTTCCGCGAAATTGGCATGGAGTCTAACATGGGTGTGACCCTTCGTTCCCACAGACGGCGCCAATTGTTACAAGGTGGAACTCGCGTACAATGAATTTGTATTATGGGGAACCAAGGGCACGGTGGTTATATGGAAATGAGGGGTTAGGTAGGCTGTTTTACAAGTGATTAGTGAGGTGAAGAAGTCGGGTCCGTCGCCGGTGATGCCCACGGGGTCGAATCTCGCTGGAAGTAGCTAGGGAAGGTTGGATGGCAGGAGGCTAAAGCTGACTCCGGTCCAGGGGCGAGCTCTCCTGCAGCACGAGCAACTCGTCAGAAGGGCTGGGTTGGGGTTCAACCCTTAGCCCCTCCGATGCCTAAGTCAGTGATAGGGCTCAAAAAGGGGGGCTAGACACGCCGGTCGGACTCTCTGTGTATCCGCCGCCCGTGACGAGCTTTAGGTGGGAGAGCAAAGATATGGAAGACCTTAGCTCTCGTGTGTGAATAACAGAATAATGGGGGAATTCTCTAACCCCCTTTCCGTAAGAGGAATGGGGGTATTTATACCTGATGGGTGATGACTAGGCGTGCTGAGCTGGCGCGTGTGACGGCAGAAACTTTGGGATAGGGGCCTCGGGGACTGGAGATCCTGATCCGCTTTTGTCAGGCGGCGCAACGGCCAAAGGGCGCTTTTATCGGGGTGTCAGGGCCGAAAGCATCAGCTGTCAGGCGGGTCAGCCGCCAGGGGGTGCTTTGTCAGACGGTCGGGTGACGTATGTGTCGGTCGTGTCCTTATCCTTGGCCGTTTGTCACTAGCGACGAGCTAAAGGCCGGGCGGTGTCACCCTAGGCGTCGTGGTTCGCGGGAGTCGGGCGGGCCGTCCTGATTGGCCTTGGGGCACGGCCCGCTGGTGCGGAGGGATACGTCCACGCCGGTCAGCAGGCCTGGTCTAGCGGCCCCAGCGTCACCAAGCGCGCTACCTCGGCGGGTCGGGCGGCTGCGGTCGTTCGCCCCGGCCGACTGCGGTCGTTCGCCTCGGCCGGCTGCGGCTGTCCGCCTCGACCGGTTCGGGGAACGCTGCCAGGTGCGCCTGTCTCCATGATGCCCCGGATTTTCGGGGCGGCGGCCCCTTTGTGACAGGGCGAGTTAGTGGGATTTGTTAGCGGATCCGGGCGGGAGCAGGGCTCCCACGATCTTTAGGTCATAACAACAAGAAAACCCCCTTTGGTGAGTTGATGATCCAATCAATCTATATTCGAAATATATAATTAATTGTGATAAAAATTTGAAATTGAGACTAAACTGAATTTAACACAAAAATGATTACACTAAGTGGATATATATATATATATATATATATATATATATATATATATATACACTAGTCATAACCCGTGCCCGTAGGGCACGGTTCATTCACGATATCCCCCCCCCCAAAATTTTAGTTCCCCACAAAACTAAAGTACTTAGATGTTATTTAGTGCCCTTAAAAATTTAGTTCCCTTAAAAATTTAGTTTCCCAAAAATTTAGTTCACCCAAAGAATTTATTTGATTCAAAAAAATTTATTTCCCCGAAAATTTAGTTTCCTCTCGATTTAACACGTGCCATAAGGGCACGATTTATTTAAAATAATCTCCCATTAAAATATTAAATATACTAATTTTAGATAAACACAAATAATAAAATGCAAGAATTGTTATTTTGTTCCCCCTAAAAATTTCAAAAATTTTAGTTTCCCCCAAAATTTTGTTCCCCCAAAGAATTTAGTTCCCCCCAAAAATTTTAATTCCCTCCAAAGTTCTGTTCTCTTCATATTTAATTCCCCCAAAATTTTAGGTATTACCCCCCCACATTTTCACAAATTCTCTTCCTAAATTTTCGTTTTCCTTATATATATATATATATATATTTATATTTATATATATAGTCATAACCAGTGCCCTCGGGCACGGTTCATTTAAAATTGTTGTTTCCCCCAAAAATTATTTCCTCCTCTAAAATTTTGAGACATATAATATTCCACTTCACAATTTAAAAGACCAAAAATTTAGAGGGCACTTTCAACGCGGAATTGCAATAAGTTTTACCATAAAATCCATATCCGTTATGAAGAGAATACATTGTATATTGCCGAAAGAAACAGTTAACCAAAAGAACAAAAATAATTCATTTTGGAATTGCAATTTCAGAAGAATCATAGATGCAAATCAAAAGAAAAATAATCACAATAAGATTGCTATTAGGGAGCGCATTTCCAAAAGGTAATCTGCTAGCAAGATATTTTAACAAAAGTTATAGAACTCGAAAATCAAGTACAGTAGAATGTTTTTCGTTTTCAATCTGCTATACACGTGATTTATTTTATGAACACACAAATCACAGGCACAGTAGTAAGGCATCAGCACGTTGTCATTTGCTAAGCAAATGTATTTTCCTACAACTATTTATTAATATGAAATCTCATAGCTCCACATATCAACTTCACTGTACCACAGTGGTAAAAAAATTGACCTCTCTGAGAAATTTATTGGACGAAATTTACAGATACAGCTCGCCAAGAACTCATACTCATCACAAAATCCATTGTGTAACCTGCCTAAAAGCGGTACATTTACTGGAGACTAATCAGAATGCAATACCCAAATCGACATAACCCAGCATCTGATCAAAATCAATTAACCTAAGCGCAACAATATTCAATCTAAAAGATAGCTAAAGTTGATCTGTTATCAGGGAAGATTTCAAGTACAAAATGAATTAATAATAGGTGAAATTGACAAAACCTCTCAATAATAAAGAACATAAGTGTTTACATCTCCTAGCTCTGCATCCAAACAGGTATGACCATTCATGTCATAATAAACCTTATTATGCCAAAAAATCCGGATCTTGTCCCAGTCACCAAGAAGAAAACTTCAACTGTAGGTGGTTTTCAAGCTGTAGACTCCTCGAGATAAGATATAAGATTTGCATGATCTTGCAGCTTCTTCATACCAGGAAAAGCCAACTTAGTTCCAAGAATATACTGAACAAAGCACATGAAAAAAACGTGTGAAATGACACACCAAAATTGATCAAAATCATCATGCTTTCACAAAGAAATAGACAGAATTAATCGAAGACTGCAAATGAAGAGGAAAGGTCACCGACAAATTTCAAACAAATTTAACCTTCAAAATATTAGAGATTGTGATTGCTGATGAAACATAAAAATATTGAGAATATTTCACAGGCTTGAGATTTTGGAGGAATTTATTCAGTTTTTGGTTTGCTAATGAAACTAACAATTAAATTTTGGTGGAATTTGAATACAAATATAATGCAAAACTAACATATTGAGAAAATTGAGATCAGCTTGAACATTCCACCAAAATTCCACCAAAATATTGAGAATATTGTTATCTCAAGCAAACCAAAATTTCTCAACATTGAGCTCTCAAATTTTGAATAAAAATATTTTGAGAAAATTTCAAGCAGATCTCAATTTTGGTTTGCTGATGAAACTAACAATTCACAGGCCCAAACTAAAACAGCAAAATGAATTAACATAGAGGTTTGCTCAATCCTGCAATTTCAATTCCAGAATTAATCTAGAATTAACATGCATTTCAACAACAAACCTCTCATCAACAAACCTCTCATCAGACAAATAAACTTTGGACATCAGACAAATAAACATGTAGCATCGTGACTTGCATCCATACTTTGGACACTGCCCTTTCCAACACTCCATATCCTTCTCAACGTAAGACATTCGTTCTTTGTCTACATATAATGGCATCTAAGTGCGTTTAATCCCAATTACGTATAAAGGAACTACATGTGCTAATGCTTGAATTGAAATAACCTCCAACATAGATTCTTGCAGGTTGTTTGGCAAATTCTTCCTGGAACTATGCATTCCACAAGTTAGTCAGAGCTTATAACCAAATATATACATCAATTAGGAGCTGAGCTAGACTAACATGGGGAAAAGACTGACCAACAGATTTTATAAAGTCACTCATTCAGAAGACACATTTATTAAACATTGAGAGTTACCTAATTTGCAGAGGAAAATGGACCATAATATGGCGGACACAATAATCTAGGCATCAAGATGCATTTAGCAACAAATCAAAAGCAGCCTTCTTAGATTACCAAAAAAAGCAGCCTTCTTATATTTTGATAAAAACATAAAGATGATCAGCAATAATTCCACATTAAAAGATCAATCTACCTTCATGGTATATCAATAAAAACATATTTACCAGAAAGCACATAAATCCATGGATTGAATTTCAACTTTATACTTTTGTTATTATCATTTTCTTCAAAACAAACAGACCTTTTGAGACCTTCCTTTCGCGCTCCTATAATGTTTCCTTTGGAATTATAAGATTTGCGTGCAGCAGACACAACATGGCTATGAGGTGAATGATGGATAACACTTCATAACAAACACTTGCTAGGCAAGTTTCCTGTAAATTTACCTGTTCTTTCAACGATGCCACAGATGCATATATTAAAAGCTAAAAAGACTCAAATAATACAATTTATTGCACACAAAAATTTATTTTCCCCTCACCAGTTCAATGTTGGCCTGTAGGTCTGTTGATCACCATTAGACTCATCTTCCACTTACCAAATCTAGAAGGACCATAATTCCACATGGCTTTTGTTGTACCTTTGTGTCTATCAATTCAGTATCAGTCTATAAAGGCAAGATATTCTTAAACATGGTATACCAATAAAAATTGTGCTCATCCAAGTATTAGTCTGTAAATGCAAGATATTCTTACTCATCCAAGTAATAATCAGTACTTGAATATTATGACATTATTAATGAATTGAATATTTTAAAGAGCACAAAGTTCTAATTTTTCATTGCTTGCGATATCTAAATCTCACTGTAATTAAGGTTTATTTACTTTAATTTCAATGCAACCGAGGCTATCCCTAAATTATGGATCCCTAATTTGTTCAGAATAAAAAAAATCATTCATAACCCAATAGAATGATGAAATGATATGTAGTCCACTATTTGACTGATGCTATAGGGAAAAGAAGCGAAAAGTTTATTTCCACCTTCTGAGTTCGTTTTGAACCTTTAAAATGTTGGAAAATGACTATTTTGTACGTTTTAGTGTAGGCCGGCCCCAAGGGCAGAGCCATGAATGTTTTCTGATATGGGCTACCGATAAAATATACAAATTTGTTTTATCTAAGTACCAAGATATTCCACATGCTATATCAATAAAAATTGGAACTTTGTGTTCTAAATAAGAACTGTGTGTTCTATATGTGAGTGTTCTGAATTCTTGTAACAATGTTAATAAGCATAATATTCAATTAGCTCATGGATATTGTTGCTTTCAGTTCTATATATGCAATTAGCAATTCTTATAAGCATATTGGAAACTGTACTAACCACTGCCCATGATACCAATATATAAAGATCTGTTGAAGCTTTATATTGCAGAATTTCATCTTCATTTGGTGTAAAATATTCTGCTTGCATTCCTGTAACTTAGTTGTTCCAGAGCAGGATCAGTATATAATAGAAACATATGGGTGGTCTTTCTGAATATAAAAAGTAATTAACTTGTTTTCTAGTAGTATTACCAATTGAAAGGTGAAATCATAGGAGACTATGTGGAAAAGATAAACTTGTTGCATTATGAGAAAAAATAGGTATTGAGCTATGCTTAATTGAAGTACCTTTGGAAGATTGTAAATAGTTTCTTGGTGTTTGATGCCCTCTGTCTTAAATCTTATGCATATGTGCTATAGCATTTGATCTTTTACATGTCGAGGCAACAAATTTCTTGCTGCAAAATTAGATGCGGTCATGACTATATCCCTCTATGGAATTAGTGAATATGTCAGCTAATATGACGAATCTTATAAACTTCCTTCATAGATAAAACATATGGAAGATAGTCATTCGAGATTGCACCACCTTTGCCAAGACAAAAGTAGCTGTTCCTTGCTCAATGTAAGAATCTGAGCTCCAGAAAGTTTCCTTATTTCTAATATAATTGCACCAAATCTCTACAATTCCCTTGGGCAAAGTTATTTGCATTGGATTGTATCTATCACAATTCAATTTAAGAGATGATGAAATATGACAATAAATGATGAAATATGCCAATAAACATAACAAAAATATTCTTAAAATCTATCACAATGCAACTTAAGAGATAGATACTTATGCATAACACCACAGCAATCATTTGTGACCATTCCGCATTTGACTTTGATGATGACTACATTTGGTCACTTAAATTCCGAAGCCAACGTGTGGACCTGCTCGGCCAACACAAAATTCCCCAGACTCCCACACATAAACACGAATATCACCTCCAAATATGGAAGACTCAATTGCCTGCATTTTTTGGAAAGGTTTATTGATTAACACGGTGCATGACAACCGAATCATTAGTTGCAGCCATTATGAAATCATATAAATTCTTTGACTTCCCTATAATACTTCAGCTCCATACTCAAAAGTTTGACTATCAATATTAAACTATTGGGTGTCCCCCCAACCCAAACAAAGTAAACCCAAGCAGGATGTTCCCCGAACCCGTGCATGACACAACATTAAACTGTCTATCAAAGAGTGGCTATTCATGTTAATATTAATAAAATGTTTATTGACCATTTAAATGACTACACATTAAACATTCAAGGAAGGTTGCCAAATGGAACACGTATATTGATGTTGAGCATACCATTTTTACGGGGAATGTTATTTGCTGAATGTTCAGACTGTTTTCTGGTAGTTTTTTAGTCTAAGGTAGGTGGGGATGTGTATTGGCAACTGGACAGAACCTTATTAAAGAATTTATGTTATTTTATTCCCAGAACATTTATCTATTAGTTATAATTAAGTGTCTAATATGTTTAATATACACCATGGATATGCACTTAAGTTAGGATAGACATCTTTAATGTTTCTTCTGAGCGGCGCTTATCACATCTAATTCTAATGCAAGGATTTTCAAGAAACGCCTTCCAGGTCTGTGAGCTTAGCACCTCTCCACTTCAATCCGGCTCTCCAAGTCAATGAGCTTATCCTGTTAAATATAATCTCTACACTGAATAATTGCTTCTTGATATCTAAGGCAACCCCTACATGGCCGGCATTCTTAACTATGGCACCATTCCTTCTTAATTTTTTTAGTTTCTAATGAGATATATCAAGCTCCATATTCAAACTAAAATTATTTTGTATTAATTAGTCATAGTCTGCATATGCATTCTCCCCTATTTGTTTTAATTAAAATGGTATTCAATTATTTTTCAAGTTAAAATGCAACTGTCAAATTGCAAGCTAAATCTAATAAATTATAAAGCAAATGCAGATGATCAGTGGAAGAGAATGTCCTAAATTACATAAATGTAACAAAAGAATTTGAAATTTTGTGATATGCAAACAGATCGAGGGTTTACATCAGGAAATATTTTTTTCCCCGAAAAAAGGAAAAGAAAAAGGAAAGAATTGATACATCTGGAAACTCTCCCAGAAACTGTCAAATTGCAAGCTAAAAGAAAAAGGAGAAGTAACAATGTGTGTTTTACCTGGATCGCAGTAGACCATAGCCATAATGAGGAGCTGTCATTGGAGAACATAGAGAAACCTGAAATGAAAATTTATGAGAAATAAAATTGAAAAAAGAAACATGGAAGAAACTGAAAAGAAACAAAATGACAAAAACAAAAATGACATAGTTACAGGTTCTTGAGGCACAAACTAAGTGATTCTTCAACTAAATCTATTACCTGCAAGACATAGTTACATATTTGTTTTTGGTTATGCAGGTAACTATGTCATTTTTGGTTCTAAGAAATAAAATTTATGAGGTTGAGGCACAAACTAAGGAGGAGGCTTCACAAAATTCAGGCTACTGGAAACATGTGTTAAGCAACCAATTAGATCGTCAATCCCACCATCAAAAGAGCCACTAAAAAGATGCTTATATGTTATTTGATATGGTATAATCATGTGTAGGATCCAGATTTGGTTATATACTGGAAACTCTCAATTTCCACCAAAATTGTTATTTTCCAGTAATTGTTATGCTTATATGCCAACAAAAATGCATATATGACAATTTGGCTATCATCTCCTCCAATTAGATTATTTTTCTTAGGTAGTGCCAACAAAAATGCATATATGATATGGTATAGTTTCCAGTAATTGGATTTGGTTATGCTTATATGCCAACAAACTCCAAAATTGAGAGTTTCCAGTAAATAACAATGTGTATTCATGCACTATACAGATTTGGTTATTTACTATAAACTAAAATTGATAGTTGGTTGAGCCACTAAAATAATCTCCTCCTCCAAAATTAAGGGCAAAAATGCATAACTGGGATTGAATGAAAATTGAGAGTTAAAAAATTAAAATTAAATGAACATAAAAAGTTAGGTAGTGTAAGATATAAAAGGGTCAAGCTCACCATCTATTTTATATATCCAAGCTCAACATAATAATTGGATTTTCTGTATCCAAGCTCACCATCTATTTTATATATCCAAGCTCTCTTGGATAACTTAAGTAATGTAAGACAAAAAAAATGCATAACTTGGATTTTATACATGTATACAATATTTTCATGTATACGATAAAATCCAAGAGAGTAAATGATCAAACCAACTATTTCTGCATTTTGATACAGAAAAGGCTAACTAATTACTTGAAAGACTAATCATCATATTCACTTTGCTTGGATAAAATGTTCATCACACTTCCAACCCAATGTGATATGCTAATTAGATCAAGTTTCTAGGTACATCAAGTGAGTTATAACACTGAGCAAGTATATATTATTATTATGATTGATATCAAATACATACTCATGACAAACCAAGGTCTGCTACATTCTACAAAAATAGAAAGTATAACTCTGATTCAGAAAGTATACATGACTTCTCTAACAAATTAAACATTCTGTTCAGATGGAGGAGTTGACATGACTTCTCTAACAAATCAGACATCTTGTTCATCACGAATAAAGGTAACATCAAAACTATAACATTGTTGTTTCCTTAGTATGGCAATCAGCATCATTTTGTAAGCTACAAACATTATGCAAAGCATGATAATTGATAAATTGAACTGTAAATTCAAGATTGCACCTATTATTATAAAAGGGGTCTTTGGGCTGCTACTGCTAGGATATGCCATAATGCCTGATTTTTCCTAGTACGCATACCATCTACATGAACAGGGTACAGAAAAAGAAATATACATATTAGCATGTAGTATCAACTATAATTTTTACCGATTTCATGCTTCAAGCAAAAAAGACCATTAATATTTCTCGACAGCATTCAGAATTACTTCTTTGCTACTTGATGAGAGATTCGTTTCATCTCTCAAGTCCACAGAATTTCACCATCTGTGTCCTTCTTTCGGAGCTTCTTTTCATTCTTCTTTGATCCCTTAGTTCCCTTTTGGGCCTACCAATTTGGAAATATAAAGTAATTAAGTAATAATCTGATCATATACTTGTTTCCGATATCCATCTTTCACTGGATTTTACCTGGAGCTTGGCCATGTCTATTTTTAAGCGGCCTTCAGCTTCTTCTATTCCTTCAGCTTTACCTGCAAGTGCTGAAGAATCCACAAATTTTTTAACCCAATAATTGAAACTAAATTTGAGCAAATGTATTCAACCCAAAAACAAAAGGACTAAAAGGGAAAAAAAATAAAACCTTCTTTTCTTTATTCAACTTCCTCTCCAAATCATCCTAGCTTTCAGACTACACACACAAAAACTTTCATCAGTCCAATTAAGTAATAATTTGATCATATACTTGCTTCTAATATCCATCTTTTATTGGATTTTGATTCCATTTTTTGAGCGGCTTCTTCTCTTCCTTCAACTTTGCCTGCAAGTGCCGAGTAAGCCACAAATTTTTTTAAACTAATAATTGAAACTAAATTCAAGCAAATGCTTTCGACACAAAAAAGGAATAAATGGGCAAAAAATAAAACCTTTTGTTTTTTCTTTAACTTCCTCTCCAAATCATCCTAACTTTCAGGCTACACACACACACCAAAACATTGATAAGTCCATTTAAGTAATAATTTTATCTTACATTTGCTTCTAATATCCAAATTATGTAATAATTTGATCTTACACTTGTTTCTAATATCCATCTTTCACTGAATTTTACATGGAGCTTGGCCGCTTCTATTTTTGAGTGGCTTTTTCTTTTCCTTCAGTTGTGCCTGCAAGTGCCAAGGAAGCCACAACTTTTTTTGAAAACCAATAATTGAAACAAAATTTGAGCAAATGCATTCAACACAAAAAAAGGAATAAATGGGCAAAATATAAAACCTTTTGTTCTTTATTTAGCTTCCTCTCCAAATCATCCTAACTTTCAGGCTACACACACCAAAAAATTGATCAGACTAATTAAGTAATAATTGATCATACACTTGCTTCCAATATCCATCTTTCACTGGAGTTTACCTGAAGCTTGGCCGCTTCTGGTTTTTGAGCTGCTTCTTCTTTTCCTTCAGCTTTGCCTACGACTGTTGAGGAATCCACAAAGGTTTTTTAAACTAAGAATTGAAACTAAATTTTAATAAATGCATTCAACCCAAAAAAAAGAAATAAATGGTCCAAAAAATTAAAACCTCTTATTCTTTCTTCAACTTCCTCTCCAAATCATCCTAGCTTTCAAGCTACAAACACCAATACATTGTTCAGTCAAATTAAGTAATAATCTGATCATATACTTTCTTCCAATTAAATAATAATCATCCTATCAAAAACCCAAAAAGAAAAGAAAAAGATAAGATCTCCACCACAAACAGATTTAGAACAAAAATTCATGTCGAACTTGTCACCGGAGACCAAAAATTGAACTCAAAAAAGAAGAGATCACCCATCGACGATCAGCACTTACTCATCAAAGATTACTTCTTGGCATTTTCTGCTAATATTTAGAGAAAAATCAAACCTTAGCATGCATTTTCTTGGCATTTTCTGCTAATATTTTTTGGTAATCGAACCTTTCTTGAGTTAGGGATGAGACTGACCTCTTAAAATAAGGAGGCAATGTCGTGTTCCTTTTTTAGTTTTGCAACTACATATCCTTTCTGCATCTCATATCCATTTGGCATGTAGTGTTCATCTGAAACTTGAACATATTCAAACATCAGTACGTACAGTTGAAACCAAGTTCTTACATGGTATGCAAAACCGAATAGAACTATTTACCTTTGACATTGTCAGGTCCGTTTGGCTGGGACTATGATCTTTTTTCACCAGCGTTGCCATAATTTCTCTTATTAAAGGCCTCGCTTCATATGCTGTCTGAGTGCAAGCCATTGCCACTTCCAACAATTCCAGTGCTCTTTTCCTGTCATCTCCTGGCCAGTAGATAATCTCTTTGTCAAGAGATTTGATTAGTACTTCCCAGTGAGCCATAATCAACATTGCTTTCATCCAGTTGACGATGTCGACACCATCCTCAAAGCTTGGATCCACAGGCATTTTTAGGCAAGGAGTTCTAATAAAACAACTCTGTAGCTATACACATCAGATTTCTCAGTCAGTCTGGTAGAGTATCCATTTTCTGTCAAGACATTAAAAGTTCAAAGAAAATAAAGAGGAACTGTGTGAGAAAATAGCCTATTTACACAAGTAATGTGAACGAACAAAGTAGTAGTTGCTACTTGGAGCAATGTAAATAAGTGTACCAACAATTGAAGACATTGTGGAGCTTTCATCCGGACTATCAACCATTTTTGACATCCCAAAATCACCTATCTTAGGCTCGAATTCAGAGTCCAGCAGTATATTTCAATAAGTAATCAAGCCAACAAAATCAAACCATATATCAAGAAGTTAACATACCATCCTCAGCCCTCCATTCCCTTGCAGCAAACTGAAAAGCTAATTAACA